>JASVER010000035.1:3322298-3354345 GCA_030449065.1 Oceanodroma leucorhoa
TGGGAGACAGTGTCAAAGGCTTTACTGAAGTCCAGGTAGACCACATCCACAGCCTTTCCCTCATCCACTGGGCGGGACACCTGGTCATAGAAGGAGATCAGGTTGGTCAAGCAGGACCTGCCCTTCATGAAGTGGTGCTGGGTGGGCCCCATCCCCTGGTTGTCCTGCACTTGCCTTGTGAGCGTCCTCAAGAAGAACCGCTCCATAATCTTCCCTGGTACTGAGGTCAGGCTGACAGGCCTGTAGTTCCCCGGATCCTCCCTCCGGCCCTTCTAAATGCCCATTAGCTTGTCTCAAATCAGTTAAGAGGTTTCTTAGTACTAATAAAAAAAGGAACAAGGTGCCTTGCATCTSTTGGGCTGAGTGGCAAGTTTATTCAGTCATTTGACAAGATAATACTGTACCTTGTTGTAGGAAAATTGAATAAATGCTTTCAGCATCTCAATTGATTTTTATTTTTTTTCTTAAAGCTTTAAACAAAAAATCCATATATATTTCAACAGACTCAAATTAGCTAAAGATCCATTTTGGACTGACCTGTAAAATTAAATTACCTTTGATGTGTGAGTCAAGTCAATAGCCATTTCAACCATGATATCACTTTCATGGAAGACAAAGGTGGAGATTTACAAATGTTTCTGTATCTAAGAAGGTATTCTCCTTAATAGTGTAGATGGAAGTTCATAGCTAGCATTTTCTTTATTGGTGCTGTAGTAATACTCATTCTTTGTTTTGTAAAGCCCTCATTTTTGCTTTAGGGTGCTGGTGAGCCAGCAAGGCTCTGGTCTCACAGAGGTAACTAGATGGGTTACCTTTATCTAAATTTGGTGATAATATAGAATACTAGTTTATGGTTAAACTACAAGGAAAATTATGTACTCAAAAAAAAAAAAAAAAGAATTTTCTTGTTTTAAAACAAAGGAATGGTTACTGAAGGCAGTATTATACTTCAGTTATTTTGGCAAGCAATTACTTTGGCATGGAGATCTTTGATATTGGAATTTTTCAGTAGGTGCAGCTATACTGCTGTTACCAAGTAGGCATGAATTATTCTAAAGATTATTTCTAAAGAAAGATTTTTCTTTAATGGTCACAGTTTTGATTCCTCAAAGTGAAAGCATTGCAATGTTAGATGGTAGCTCAAGTTCCAGTCTAATCTTTAGCTTCACAAAGTGACCTAATGCGTCCTCCTCACTTCTGATAGGCAGGGAGGTGCTTTATGTTGCAGGAAATTTCTGCCCGCTGGTGAAAAATACAGTAAGATGTAAAAACATGCCACTTCAAAATAGCCGCCTTTGGAAATATTTTTGGTGTTCCCATTTTCTAAACTTTCAGAAAGTGATCTACTGAGTTTTTACAGCCAGCATGAGTGTTAAATTTTTGTAATTATATACATATTCTAAATAAAAATAAAATTTGCATATACCATATGATAATGATAGCTAGAGTAAAATAAATTGAAATAGAATGAAGAATACTACTGTCATTTTGGATGGCTTGATTTCTTGTGCTCTCTTTTGTCACTTCCTGTGATATATGTGTGTATTATAACAGGACGCTCACTAGTAGACTGAAAGGATGGTTGGAAGTCAGCAATCCTTGGACYTTCTTATGTTCAGACAAATCAGGAAACAAAGTAAGATCATGAAAGAAAGTAWTATGTGGAACATGTCCTCTTCAGTGAGACATTGAATGATTTGAATTGCGATTTTCTTTTTTTAAGAATTTCAGACTGGTATGTTAAATTGGACTTTTTGGAAAAATCTGAGTGCAGAAGGCACTCAAGGAATATTATTACTAACCTGAAGAATGAAAGGGAAGGCAGGATCCTTATAGTTGGAGACTGTTTTTGCCAAAATATCATYTACATTTCAGTAACAGTGTTACATCCCAAGGAGCTAACTGACAGAATGTAATTGTATAATCAAGCTTRAAGTCTAACTGAAAGCATATTGTCCAGGTGTCATTTCTGTCCAACAGTTGTGAAATGTCTTGGGAGAAATATGTATCRAGTCAAGGCAAAATTGAAACAGCAGCTTGTGTCATGAACAACTTTCTGTAAAAATAAGTATAGATTACACCTGTTTGACATGGTTTATGGCACAGGATGGTGTAAGCAGAGCTGGGCGCTCTGTTCCTGTCATCTGTGAAGGTACTTTCACATTCTTCTTGTTCAAAAGAGAACAAGCTCTACACAAACTGATTTTACTTATCGGAGAAAGATGACAATGTGGATATTATCTTCCCGTTAGTGTGAAAAGAATGAGAAACTCCCAGTGACTTCATTGAGCAATGAGGATTTAAAGCGTACCAAAATTTGACAGTACCTTCTTACTCGCTTTGCGTAACATTTGTTTTCTGAAATTAAATCAGTGCTGACCTTAATCGTGTGTTCTCACACCTAAAATTGGACTGAAAATTAGTCAGTCAGCATTGGCCTGAAAACAAAAAAAGCTCTGTTTGAAGTTTCACAACTGTTCTTTCAAAGTGTATGGAAAAATATTTTTTTCAACCAGCTATCCGCTTTCAGCATGTATATCCGATATTATTAGATAAATTGGCTAGTACCTTTTGATTGTAAGAAAAGCTTATTTAGTGACTCACTTCCCTCACTCCAGTTTCAATCACTACTTTTCCCCATAAAAGAACACAGAAAATGGTGATTTCCAACTACACAAAATTGTCCCCATCCTCAAAGCCATAGGAACCCTCTTCAAATTCTTGGTGTTTTGTTTAACAGTAAAATATTTGGCAATTTTTGACCAAGAAAAAGTAGCTGCAGAACTTGAAATTAGTTGTCTTTTTGATCTTTTCATCTCCTTTTGTCCTTTCCATACTATTTATAAAGAAAACTGTCAGTCTAGTGTGCTTCACCTCATGGTTCATGACACCATGTCCTACTGCCACCCTCTGATTTAGGCTTTTCTGAAAACCCGCTTTGGCTCAAAAATGTCACAAAATGAAATTAAATTGAAAAGTAGTGGAAGATTCTCCCCAGTTTGCCTCTCCCTTTCTGTGGCCTCTGAGGTAATTGCCTTTAAATTTTCCCCTCTTCACTTATTCTTTTCCACTTCTCAGTTTTCAGGAAAAGGGCTGGGCTGAAATCTCTTTATGTTGACTTTTCAATGCATAACTGGTAATAAAATGAAGATTTCCCCCACACCTGCCAGTGCTACTTGCTTTTTTATTTCCGGTACAGCTGCAACACTAATTGCCAATTGTTGGGCTTTTTTAAATTAGCCAGTGCTATAAATTTAAGTAGTAATGACTAAAATATGGAGTCAATTATATAGCCAGTTTTGTGTAAGGAGGAGGTAGACCATCACTCTTCAGATGTAGCTAATGTATTCAGCATTGTCACCTCCTAACAAAAAAAGGTTTTGATTTTTCTACAGGAGAGCCAGATGGCTTCTATCTGTCCTTCATAGCAAATTTGACCTTTAAATTAGAAAACATCAGGGACCAGTGATTCATTGGCGCACAAAGAACTCGGCAGGCGCTAAAGGACAGTGTCCTAATTGACTGAGCTGTGTTTCAGATACCCATTGATTAAAGAAGGTGCTGCAAAGATGCTGCAGCCGTTTCACTTACAGGCGAGGTTATTGTGAATGTAGACTCAAACAGCTAGCTTCCAGCGAGCAGTAGGTAACTGCTGTTTGTGAAAGTAGCCCCATTCAGTTTTGATAGCACCTTTGGGTATACACAGGAAAAGGCTAAATTCAAACCAGTCAGCAGAGTGGAGAATTTTCTTCATATGGAATGTGTAACACTGAGAGCACCCTCTGTGTTTCCAAGTCTGTGCAAACATTGACTAGGTCTCATCCCCCTTGATAAGAAAAGGAGTAGCATAAATGTTTGGGAACTAGCAAGAAGAGAGAGCAGACATGTTTTTTCCTTTAATTAAACACATTACAGTAAAATAATTCTTGTTTTACAGCTAGAGAAGCTGAAGCAGAGATACAATGAGGTGCAGAAAGAATTTCTGAGCTAGTTTGTTTCTAAGCCTGAGCTGATTTTGCCATTTTCTTCATCTGGTTTGTAGTAAAACTCCCTGTGCTCTTTCCCCCTCTTCTGTCCTCCCCAGGAGTCAGTCAATGGATAATTGAGAGTTGTGTTCACAAGTTAGTGAAAGGGAGAGGACTTGTAATTTGGTGCTTGACATGCCTTTTTAGGCAGTGAATATCTGTCCCTTTTCACCTGACTGAAAATGCAAGTATTTGGTAAAAGGTGGAGCTAGGAAACATTTCTGAGATTTATTAATGCCAAGAGGAAATTTACTTTTATAGGAGAAATAAACTCAGTTTTTCCTTGGTCAGAGTCTGTTTATTTCAGTAGTTATATTTGCTTGCTGCTCTGGGGAGGTTTATTCTTTATAAAAGTGTCACATTGACATGGAGCTTATTTTGCCTAGGCAGACATTCATCTTTCTGTCCATTTGGGTAATGATGCTGCAGCTGCACACCCAGCTTTTCTGTTTCTAGGCTGTTGATTTTGCATCTATATTAATTCATTTCAAAATAAAAAAAAAAGATCAAATAAACATCACAACATGAACAGAGTGTGAGAAGACTCCTGTGCTCCTGTTGCTTTGTGTCATGCAGTCTATTTGATTAGAAGTTTTTGGCCAATATGATGAAATTCTGAGCTGGAACAGTTTCATCTTTGTGTTTTGCAGCAGCTGAAACCCTTATTTTGATGGAAGTTCAATTTAGAGATGTTCATGAACATCTTTACTGGCTTCTATTAAAAAAAAAAAATAAAATTTAGAGAAGCCTACACAGGCTTGTTTAAAAACTGCAGTTTGTTCAAATCAAAGGCTTGAGAACAAAAGCTATTGTCGGAATAGTCTTTCAAATAAAATTGTTCATGCAAATAGAGCATCTGACTAGKTTGTACAGTGAGTTGTTTGGACTGCAAGCAACAGGGAAAGCAAGAAAGACTTGCTGAAAAAGATGAGATGTGGTAAGAGTTAAGCCAAGAATCTAATGCCAGTTTCTGCTACATGAACATTGAATGCTGACTGTTCGTAACAGTTATGAAGCAAAATAGTAAAAATAATAAGGAAAACCCCACTAAATATTGTTGGTTTTGGCTATCGATTTTTTTCTGAGGTTTTGGTAGTAGTCAGGGTGCTTACATCCAGTGCATATTATGACCCAGTGAAAAAGGACACTGAAGTTTCTCTTAAATTTAAGTAGCTGACTTTGCCATGAGTAATGCCGTATTGGAGTGATAAAATTATGTAGCTAGTAGTCATATAAAACACAAGCAGTGCTGCTTAATGTTGCTGGAAGAATAAATACTAGAGCAGCCAGCAGTCTTCAGAATGGCTGACTTGCAGATAGTCTGAAAAGTGAACAGAATTGAGAACGGGTTCTCATACATACGTGTGATACGCTAGCTCAAAATATATTACTACCTTCTTCAGTGATTATGAGAAACACAGCTACAAGTATTCATGAGGTATGGATTTGGATACTGCCCTGAAGTTTATAAAAGCTTCCTAAGAATTTCTAAAAAGTCTATTTTAACCTTGAGCCTGAAGTACCTAATCCATTTTAGGTAACCTTTTAGCAGTGAGAAGATGCTTGCTGGTAAAAAAGGAAAACTCCTGAGTTTAGTACAAGGATAACTATGGCCTATACTGTACAGTAGGTCAAACTTGAGGACAAAAAAAATGAAAAATCCTTACAAATCTACTCTTTGGTGAGAGGGAAAGGGCAAAGGAGCAAAAAGCRTAAGTGAAAATCTTGGAACTTTGCAGTGAAGTGCACTTACCTGCACTAGCACTATTCCCGACTGGGTTTATGTGTGATCTCTCAATCCTAAGCCTGTCACGCTTCCAAGAGTACAAAATACCAAAAGGGAGAAGGGTAAACCTGGAGATGTATTCAGCTGAATGAAGACACAGGCCTGCCATTATCTCAGACCTTTAACTGTAATTTTTAATAYGGTGATTAGGGTTTTCTAGAGTATTTCATCTCCTCTTTATTGCCATCCTGACTTTTATACTGTACGCAGCTCTGTGGGCCTGACTGGAAGTTTTCTATGAAATCAGCTTCATACAAACGGTTTGATACCATTTTGAAAACGGCAGGTTTTTAGTTCTCCTTGAAGTTTTTTAGTCTYCTTGAAGATGCTTCAAGCAAAAATGAAGCACAAGTTTACCAGCAATTAACACTGCCAACAATTCTTGTAGATGTTATGCTGCTTCCCTCTCAGTTAACTTTACAATTTCCCTTTTTCTAGTGAAATGTCACATCAGATGTAAATATACGTAAAGTTCACGTTTTGAAATTTCATCTCTTTAAAACAGGGTTTTTTGGTTTTGTGTGTGTTTTTTTTTTCTTTTGGTGGGAAATGTCAGTGTTTTCCATGAGATAGTTTAGTTTCTACTGCAGTATTATCTCTCTTTTATCTCTCTCTATATTCTACTTCTCCATAACAACATTTGTGGTGTGGGACTTCCTTTACTTACCCCAGAATTTAAGATGTCGGATTCTAGTTAGTGTTCGCTCTGATCAGGCTGTGTCATTATGGGATCGTGGGGTTTTTKTACAATAGATGGATGAAGTCACCACTTGATTTTGGGTTGAGGTGTTTGGTTTTGGCAGGTAGAGGAAGAGAGGAAGTTAATTCTAATTTTGATTGGGGTCTGTTTTTATTATTTCTGTCTGGTTTTGTTATTTCACCCCCCACCCTCCCGTATCTTAGCACCTTAATCCTTATGTTTAAACTATTCTAGAAAGCATAGTAATGTATCTGCCAACTGTGACCTGATTATAAATAAAATGTGTAAATGCAGCTTTAGACTGTGTTAAAAATTTGTGCTGTATAAGTTCATCTTTGCATTAAAAAAAGAAGATACTTTAGTTAATGCTTTAATCTGCAGTTTCTCTAGATACTGAGAAATTCATTGCATGGGGCAGGAGTAATGGAATGTGTGAAGACCTTTGATATGTGTCAGTTACCGGAAAACAAACAAACACCACCAAAAAAACACTGTATCTGTTATTGTATCGTTTTTGCATGTTGCTGGAAGGTGAGGGAGCTACTAAGTATCCAGTTCCTCCTCTTGTATGCTTTTCTCTTGAGTTTGTTTCAACTGTAGCTGATAAACCTGTAATTTTAGATGGGATAATCATGGTGCAAAGTAGTATTTCTTGATGCTTGTACTGTAAAATATATATTTTTTTTTCTTTCTTGGCTTGTTACCTTGCTACGTTCCCATCCTCTGGGTGATTCTGCAGCAAGTGGTGATCAGCTTTTTTTCTATTATCATCATCAGTTCAGCTCCAAGTAATTTATACTTAAATGTTTTTCCTCTCACCCCCACCCCGACATATTTTCTCCTGAACTGTCCCTCGTGGTTTCTCTTTATGGCCTTTTCCCCTTTTGATTTTTACTTTTCTTTGAAAACTAAGCTTTAACTGAAGTATAATAAAATTTCTAGTCATGCAGATTCATATAACTATTCCTGTTCTTTCACACTTTTTTACKAAACTATCCATTGTGCAGGGGGATAGGGAGTGGACAACTTGAAACATTAAAGATGAGTGTTGGTATCTTCATGGACTCTCTAGTTCTTTACCCAACCTTTTCATCCTTAAGCATTCAAATTCTGCTGTTGAGACCTGATGTTTAAAATCAATGTGTGTATACAGTGTGGGTTTAAAACTTTCCTTTCTGGAAACAAAGCAGAAGTTTAACCAGATTTATCAAGTTTATTTCTTTTCTCTATGACAAATACTAATGGCTAAACTAACAAGATCCACTTAATTTAAATGCCAAAGTGAGAACTCTTAAGTAAATAATTCAGGTGGGATGTTTTTGATGCCTTCATGGTGGCYATTCTTCTTAAGTGTGTAGAATGGGTGTGTTCATCAGAATATGACCCCCCCCCAACTCTTTTTTTTTTTACACCACGCAGAAATCTCTTCCTAATTGCACCTCCTCTGTGAGAAACCATTGGCTTTCAGAACACATGATTTACATTGGAACTCAGAGATTTCAAATAAGAATTACTATTGGTTTTGTTACAAGAACCATAAGTCAATGTATATTAATCTTGTTGCTGCTGTTGCCGCTCAAGAGGTGATTTGTCATCTTGCCATGTTTCTTCTCAGCTAGGTTGCAGCAGTCAGTTTTAATTGCAGTGCTGGAAAACTTTCATGCAAAGATCTAGTACTCAGCAGCATTTGATCCTGCTGTTAACTGCTAACTGATTTTAAGGTCTAACTGTGGGTAAATTTCTKTCCACATATATCAGTCTGCCAGTCTGTTCCTGGGGAAGGTGGGAAGTGGATTTAAATAGTCATTAATTCCATAGAATGAAGCTGTATTTTAACATCACTAACTGCAAGACTTTCTGAGAAGTTCTTCTGTGAACAAATTAGAAGATTGCTGAAGTGCTTGATTACTAGAGTTGTGTAAAGGAGCATTACAGTGATTTTTTTTTTTTGTAACTGCAGGTAGCATTTTTGCTGAATTCTCATCACATCACCTTTTCTATGGGCGTGAAAATAGATGTAATAGAAGTCTGTGCTCTAATTTGGGGAGGTATTTAAGCTTGTGCATAATTGCAAGCATGTGAATAGTCCATTAAATTCAGTTGGATTCTACTGTGTGCTTCACTGGCTGTCAAACTTATAAAATGTCTGTGGGAGATAATAAACTTCCTTCTCATCATGTTTGTTATAAAGATAAAAGTTCTATAATATTAGCCTGAAATACCTTCTAAATCTCTTCCTGGTACTTCCTTCCTTGAGAGTTTGAACTTTTTCAGCTTAATCTATTCTGTGATATTGATCAAACTTCTTTTATAGGGGAAGTTGAGGAAAAACTCAATCTATGCTTACTTCAAACGTATCAGCAACAGAGTTACAACAGTATTTTGAGTGAAGCAGCGTTATCTTTCCATACTTGGCAGGCTAACTTCTGCTTTTGACTGTAGTGCTGAAGGGCACTATTCTGGAATACATTGCCTTTGAAAAGAAAGCAGAGTAATACTGAACTGAAATCTCGGAGTATTTTGCTGTCATAAAGAGGGTGGTTGCATATGCGGTATCCTTGGTGCATAGAAAGAATACAAAATGGGAAGAGAAGGTAGTATGATCTCACAAATACAACCTTATTAAGAACATTGTTGAAATAATTTAGCTCTCATTTTGTCAATGCTTAAAAAAAGTGAATGCATRGAAAATGTTCAGGAAAGACTTGATTCTGTCTTACAGTCAGTCGTCTTAGTCATATCCAGGAGAAGGTTAAGAAGCAACTTAAGTAATTTGATACTTGCCTACGTAAGAGAGATTTCTGATGGACAGTTCTTTAATGTAAAAATTTTTAATGAGCTCAGTTGTTGGAGATGGAAATTGGACAAATTCAGATAGGAAATAAATCACAATTGTTAAATGGKGCAATTAATCATTGAAACAATTTGCCTAGGATTTGAAGCATTTTGTCTCAGTATAAAGAMTCCATAAAAGAGATTCTCACAGATAAACTAGAAGTTACATAGTTGATTCAAAAATTGTTTGATACAATTTTACCTTGCTCATTATGCAAGAGACTGAAGTAGATGAATACAATGGTCTCCACAAGAGCTCGCATCATTTGAAATTTATGAGACTAAAGCATGTGATTAGATGGCACCAATTAATTATTTGTAAGTCATGTGAATTTACTGGGCAATTTTCATATTGTGATCAGCACTACTTTGCAAGGTGACTAGTAGTTTTAAACTTTGGGGATAGGATTGATTAGAGAATGCTGGGATCTTAGACTCCTCAATTCTGAGAGGTCATGGACTTGCCAGGGGGTCTTAAACAGCACAAATGGTTTTCCAGATTGAGCACCCAAAGTTAGCATTGTTATCCAAAAAATGTGCTGATTTTTTTTTTTTTTTTTTTTTTTGAAACAATCTTAACACTTGCCATTCCGATATGCAGACCTTGCTGCACAGCCAGCACTTCAGAAAACTTAGAAAATGATGTTTTGGTATCTGTGGCACTTCCTCAGATCCAAGCATCAGTTTATTTGAACTCATCCAAAATGCTTATTTATGCATCTGCCTCTCATGAATGTTGTGAGGGATAAGGCAAGTCTGCAAAATGTACTTGGTCGTGTAAAGCAAAATCTTCTTCTTTCTTCCCCCCCCCCAAGATCTGTTTAAGCACTTGCCAGTTCTGCGTACAGAGGTTTTTTTGAGTATTACTAAAGGAGTGTCTGTGGCAACGGTGCTTGTGAGATGTTGCCATCTGGAGCAGTCCTGAACAATTGCCGTGGAATTAGTTGGAATTCACAGAAAGGCATCCACTGCACCTTTCTAAATATTCATGGGCCCATATCATGGGCCCATATCATGGGCCCATATCATGGGCCTTTACCAAGGCTGAAATAGGAAAGTATAGCTGTTGTTGCTGTATTTTTAATTATAGTGCTTTCAACTTTTAATACATATACAAACTGCAAAATGTGTTATTGGTAGTTAAAACATGTTGCTATCAAAAGAAAAAAGCAATGTAAGGGGTAGCAGTGTCTGCAACCAACTGTACATGGATGGTGGATATAATCAAAGTTAATGAAATTCTCACCTGCCATATAAAYGTCAGTTTTGACAGGGTCGATTTGCTTGCCCCTTCCTCTGATTTTGTATTCTTTACTTAATTGTCTTACAGTTTCTGAAAGACAATTTTATCTGAAAATAAGCTTACRATAAGGAACTGTTTAGATACTTCCAAAAATGGTTAGGATTATCCCGAGTCTTCCAACTTTGTATTTAATATGCCAAGTTCTGTGTTTCTTCTCAAGTGGCATTTCGTTCTTGTTTAGTGAATGTTGAGTATTTTCTCTTTTTCTCATAGCATTTTAGTTCTCTTTAAACTCTATGTCCAGGTACTTCTCTTGACTTTCTAGCCTCGAACTTTGAAATTACTGCTTGGGGGCATGAGGTGTAGGGGTCTGTTTCTAGCTTATTTAAATGCTCATTTTTATGAAACAGTTTAAAATACGCAGTTTACGTAACGTTGTAAATTTCCAATTATCTGCTGTAACTTAAAAGAGATTCTCTACTAAACTTCCATAACTGAAATCATTATGTCTGCTACTGTATAGTTCAAATAGAATAGTGTATGTTTTAACTGTTGAATTGAATTAATTTTTGCCATCTCCGCCCCCGTTCCAGGTGCAGGACAAGTTTCGTTTGGACCTGTCTGATGAAGAAGCTGTCCATTATATGCAGAGTCTAATTGATGAAAGTGTCCATGCCCTCTTTGCAGCTGTGGTGGAGCAGATACACAAGTTTGCACAGGTGAGATCTTCTCATTTGGTGGTCTCTGTGAAAGGTAAGGTGAAAGGTTGCGAGTGGTAAGTTCAAGACTTAACTTCATTGTTTATGATGTTTTAGTTCGTTTTCCAACAAGTTAGAAGTGTGTTCTTGCTGCCAGGACTGGAGAGCAAGCTCTTAGTGGTCCTAGAAAATTCATTAAAGCACCTTAGCAAACATGCTAAGTGGGATGTAACTGGTTGTATTACCAAGCGTAAGAACTGCAAATTGGAATGCTGGAGTTCTGAGGGAAGGATCCAGAACTCCTTAGCTTTCATTCCCAAAGTAAATGAGTGAGGATAAACTTCCTTCCTTTCCTACCTTTGCTAGACTTCCTGAACTGTGCATTCCAGCTAGTTATTTTGATTCTTAACAGACACAGCAGCTTGCACAGCAGGGTGCACAGAAGGGGCCAGGAACTCTGCTCRTAACAGCTTCCGCGTCCTCCGCAGTGTTGACAGTGTACCACAGAATGTGGTCCCCAGCGGCTGTATGAGCACCTATCCCCTATGTCAGAGGTCTCAGTGCAGATGGAGTTCCCGAGGGAGAATGCAGTTTTTCAGATTTGGGGCTGTAGGGGAGTGCCTGAGACCTCTTGCTGGGRCAGTGGGAATTAGGCTCCTTGCCTGTAGGAGGTGTGCAGCCGTGGCACATGTACGTCACCAAGTAAAGGAGCTGTGGGAGGGGGTCAGCAAACCGCACAGTATCAGGGCTGACAAGAAAGAGATAGACCAGATTTTCCCCAAGACCTTGGAGACAGAAGAGCCTGAACCTCCAGCTGCATTGAAGGAGGAGCAAGAATACCTCGTGCTCATCGAGTTAGGAAGTAGAGACTCCCAGGATGGTGACGGCTGAAACCTTGAGTCTTCTTCTGSTATTATGAGGGATAGCTTCTGCTCCACCTGCAGATCTGCACCTGCAGAATAGATTCAAGGTGATTGAGAGTAGTCAGCATGGATTTACAAAAGGGGAATCATGCCTGAGCAGCCTGATAGCTGCCTGAGGTAAAATCGCTAGCTYGGTGGACTGGGTGAGAGCTGTAGGTATTCTTTATCTTGACTTTTGCAAGGCTTTGTCACTGTCTTCCATAATATCCTCATAAACRAAGCAGAGCAATATAGACTAGAGAAATGGACACTGACGYGGATTGGAAACTGGCTGRTGTGCCAGGATTAGAAGTTTGTGATCAGTGGCACAAACTCTGTCTGGAGGCTAGTCACTAGTGGTGAACTCCAAGGGTTGATACTGAGGCCARAATTGTTCAACATCTTCMTTAATGGTGTGCATGATGCGATGCAGTGCACCCTCAGCAAATTTGCAGACAATACAAAACTGGGAGGAGTAGCTGATACACCAGAAGCGTGTACTGCCATTCACAGGGGCCTTGACAGGCTGGAGAAATGACCRCACAGGAACCTCATGAAGTTCACCGAAGGAGGTGCCAAATACTGCACTGCGGACTAACCCCATGCACAAGCATGGGCAAGGGGGTGGGTGGTGAGGTGGGAAGCAGCTTTTCAGAGAAAGCCCTGAAGGTTCTGGTGAACAAATTGCACATGATGCGGCAGTGTGATCTTGTGGCAAAGAAGGACCACCAGCTTCTTTGACCACATTAGGCAGAGTGTTGCTGGCAGGTGGAGGGAGGCGATCSTTCCACTCTACCCAGTGCTATGTGAGATGCATCTGGAGTGCCATACCACTTTTGGGCTCCCCAGTACAGGAGAAACATGGACATGGTTGAGCAAGTCCAGCAAAGGGCCATGCAGATGATCAAGCGCTTGGAGCATCTGTCATACAAGAACAGGGTGAGAGAGGTGGGACTGTTCAACCTGGAGAAGAGAAGGCTCAGGGGGATCTTATCAATACGTATAAATASCTCATGGAAGGGAGAAAAGAAGATGGAGTCAGATTCTTTTCAGTAATGGCCAGTGACAGGACAAGAGACAATGGGCACAAACTGAAAGACAGGAAACTTCATCTAAAATGTAAATAACTTTTTTTTACTGTGAGGGTAATCAAACACTGGGACAGGTTTCCCAGAGAAGTGGCGGAGTCTCCATCTGTGGAGATACTTAAAATCCAACAGCACAATGTTCTGAGCAACCTCTTGTGTTTGATCCTGCTTGAGCAGGGGGTTGGACTAAATGATCTCCAGAGGTCCCACCCACCCTCACGCTTTATCTGATTCTTGCTAATGGTGTGGAGTGGCAATAGATTATTGTCTCCACTATTTTTATTATTAAAATTTGCCCTTGCTCAAGTATGGAGAATGAAATATTTAACCACGTGTACTAACGTGTGCGGTCTTATTACAAGCCACAGTAAGACAATAAAATGTTTAATTCTTAATGTTGAATAAAACTGTATTCGCAAAAGCATTTCTTCTTTGAATTTACAATGTTTTTTCCTTAAAGCCATCTGACATATTTAGTTTGTGTTTATCAGGGATTTAAGATACTACACTGTTTGCCTTAAGTATTAGACTCATGATAAGAAATGGAATTGAGAGGAAAAATGAAACCGATCTGAAAAACCAGTCATTATCCCAGGTTTTTTTTATTGATTCTTCTTGATCAAATTCTGCTAGAAACTGAGGAGAACTATTTTTATGGCTATCCATTTTGCTAAAGGTCTTCGAACTAATCTGTTGTTTCCTGCAAACTTAGTTTTTATTTTGAAGAATTGCACTATAGTGCAGGGTAAGAAGCAAAAATGTCATTTCCGTCTGCATATATATTTAATAAAGGTGATGTCTTACGTGATGTGAAAAAAAGGAGTATAATTATATTGCAAAATCTGTTGTCATTTGTTATGGATTACTTTTRTCATAGGATGGAGGATAGTAATTTCATAAGACAAAGTGAAAAATGCCTAGCATCTACCTTTGGGTTCAAAAAAAAAAATTTAAAAAGTCATTGCAAAGATTCAAGATTAAAATTTTAAGTGCTTCCAAAAGATGTGTAGACCTTTCTTTTAATCACATACTGACAGCCACTTTTTTTAAGACGTGTCTTTTTACTTCATTGGTTTTAGGTGACTGCCAGACTCTCTCAGATAATTGTTGTTGCATTTGTGAAGCTGTATTAGTAAGTCAGAGTTTACAGGTTTGATTTAGGTGACCTTTTCTTTTCCCATTCAGACTTGTTCTTGCTTGACCTTTCTTCAGCACTTACAGCTGCTTTTAAAATCACAGGACAGATTTGTTCAGAATATTTAAAAGTACCCAAGAATTTGAAGCCCAGGCTTCTAGCTCCCAGGAATGGTGCTCTAAGCAACATGCTGATACATACAGCAGCAGGCACTGATTGCATCTTCCRTTCATATTTTGGGAGTTAAAAAGCAAGCCCACAGTGTGCATTGCAGTCTGGATACCGAATAGGCAGATGTGACAGCCGCTAATGCAGGCCTGATCYGGTTGTCTCACGTTGGGGTTTTTGCCTCTCCAGCTGGCTGATGCTGGGTTCCAGCATGGAGACTTTTGGGCTKTTCCTGAGACCCTGCACTCTCCTCATGCGCTGCTGCAGAGTTTGCTACCTRTGTGCTTTTAGCTTTTCTTTCTACTTGTGGGATCAGGTGCCTAGAATGAAAACAATCATGTTGCTTTGTAAGTGCTTAAGGCATCTCTTGGCTCCATGTGATGTAGGATTCTTCTGCTAGTTTTGRAGTTGAGATTATTACCTTCATTCATGTTCTGTAAATAATTAAACTTGCAGGCTTTCCCCTGCAAGAATACTGGATGCTTATAAATGTGAGGAGGACACAAAAAGAATAGTCACAAATTAATCAGCAGTTGATAAGTCTTAAGAACCTGAGCTCTGTTTATATATTTTTAGAAAAACTTACAAAAGAATCTATCAAAATAAAATGTAATTAATGTCTGTTCTCTTTATATTAGAAGTGAGATAGGACACTTTTTAGTGATATTTAGTACTTCATTAGTCA
The DNA here is from genome assembly GCA_030449065.1 of Oceanodroma leucorhoa. Lineage (NCBI taxonomy): Eukaryota > Metazoa > Chordata > Aves > Procellariiformes > Oceanodroma > Oceanodroma leucorhoa. The sequence continues at coordinate 3,337,564 of JASVER010000035.1, forward strand.
GAATCATTATTTCCTTTTTGTCTGAGGTGGTCTTAAGAATTTGCTGCTGGAGTCTTCACCGAGTCTGTAAATCGTTGAACAAATGAACAATTAATGCATCATTGAATTTGCTGTAAAGGGGTCATCTTGCACAATGGCCAATTGAAGCTTTCAATTTGTTCATGTATAATGCTGCATTGAATTTCCAATGGCCTTGCTCTTAATAATAATATAAGTTGTGTAAAAAAATCCTCACTACGCAGGTATTATGACATATGCTTAAACAGCAGATTTTGGCCTAATGCCACACAATTTTTCATTTGAAATGCCCTTCAGCATGTTTTCTTGTTTATCGATAGAAATTTATTCTCTTACTGCCTCCAAAATAGGCCTACGAGGAATCTGCGCTGTCTACTGCAGCAGTTAAAAGCTTTTTAATAAGGTTGGTTATTATAGTAACTGTTGTGTATCAGCATTCTATGTGTCACTCTGCAGTAAGTAAAGCTCTTGGATAAAGCAGTCTAGATATTTTGGCATCAGCTTGGTATTGTTCTTTTGTAACAATACTGTAATTTGGGTTCAGTTCAAAGCTGTGTTATGAAGCCTTTAGTTTCTAATGCATCTCATCTATTATCAGATATTTTACAGACCTTTTTATGTAATACTTGTCGTCTTAATGGTTATCAAAAAACTGTTTTCTCAAAAGTAAATAAATTTAACATTTTGAATAAGTTAATGGTGTTGTACAATTGCACTCAAGAGGAGAAAAAGTGCATCCTAGTTTTAGTTGATACTAATGAAGACTGGATCGCCATTTTTCCCKGGAGAGTCATTTTCATTTTAGCAGCATTATTTATTTCTGCAGAGGAAGGAAACAATCTCCAGTTGAAGTGATTAATTTCACATTTTATTTCCCTTGTAAATTTACAAGTCAAGTCAGTTGCATTCAGGGCTCATGTTAAGCAGTGATTAATAAAGTGAAAGCTTGGGGGATGAGGGATGTCCCACCTAAGATGYAGCTGTACAATTTGGGGTTGTACTAATGGTTGGCTGCTCTCTGTTTAGGAACAAACTCAAATTAAGCTGTAAATGTTAAGTGGCTTTAGGATATCTCCAAGCTGTTGTCCCAGTGCTGCTGCATCCCAGAGTGCAGCTGTAGTTCCTTTCCCTCAGGACAGGGCTTCTGTTTTCCTCCTATTGGATGCCAAAATAAAATAGGGAACATCTACCGGCAGGATTGTGTAGATTGGATGAAACCATTTGTCAAGGGGCAGATAGAGTTGGTTTCCRTGCTGTTTGTTCTCATGGAGGGTTGTGAAAATTACCTGGCTTTAGGCATTTCACCATGGTTTTAAACACAGAGTTCAATTTACACATAACTTTTTTTCTTTTAGAGTAAGCCAAGTTGAATAAATGGTGTGCTATGTGTTTTTTGTTTTCTTTTAGTATTGGAGAAAATAAGCCTTTTGCMTACCTGTGGTGGAAACAAGCAAATGCTCAAGAAAGAGACTTTCTCATGCCCTTGTGGACTTCACTAAACAGTTTTGGAAGACAAAAGCTGCAGGTTTGGTAGCATGAAGAATTGACAGCTCAGGAGGTAGAGAAGCTTTTTGAGTCTTTGTTCACTGAAGGTTTAAAAAGAACCATTTTTTAAAGGAAAATGGTTGTTTRTACCATCCTTGGGGCTCAGATGCTATGGCATTTCTTTCCAGTGAAAACATTTAGGCCTCAAAGGTTGAAGTAAGCAACTTTCTCTCAAGCCAAAGATAACTGGAAGAGGCTGGATTTGATGGTAAATTCTCCTGCCTGTTAATGTATTTTGTTATATAGAAATAGAAATCATTGCTGTACTGAACACGAGTATATACAAAGTTACAGCAGTGAGGCTGCAGTTCCTTGGTGCAGAAAAAACACAAAACTATGTCARTCTCTTCCCTTCCCACCAACTTTGTTCCTTGAATAAGTTTTAAATATAATTCGTATGATCCTTTATTTCCCACCTTGGGCAATGTTATCRTTTAGAAAGGACAATCATTTCTTCCCTCCTTACAAAAATATTTTTAAGTGCTGATAAGTTAGCCAGCTGTAGGCAGCCAATTAAATCATCACTAACAGGCTCAATAACCGGAATGCACAGTGGGCTGTTCAGTATTTCACATTTTAACTCTGAATGTTTTCTGTACAGTGATAATATATTCTTGACTCTAATAAACTCTTTGTTGTTGCAGTCTTGAGGTGTTCTGTTTTGTCTTTTCAATTTTACCTGCTGAGACATGGCATACTAGAGGATTATGTTCATAACTCTTGGCGTTTTGCGAGGATTTCACTCCTCAGTTTGCTTGATGCAGGAATAAGGCCACTCATAAAATGACTTTTGTGCCACATGTTGAGTTCGTAATGAATCTGTTTTGAATGATCAACAATGTAATTAGCTCTTCATAAATGTGTGGATCTCTTCAAAGGGTGCTCTTATACTACTGTATTTTTTTAATAATAATTTAAGTCAGGAAGAAATCCCTCCCAATTATAAAGATAAGAAGGAGTGATTTGAATCTGAATCTGACTGATATTTGTGAGTCAGTCTTGCTTTGTGCTTCTTTTGCTAGCAAACACCAGAAGAGCTTTGATGGAGGAAAATCCACTAGGGCTGTGGTGGGCCCTTTCTTTATTTCAGGATATTGCCCAAATTTGCTACTTAAGCACAACATTGGTTCAGCCTCTCTTTTTCCCCTGTATGTGTGACTTAGAGGAGCTGTAGTACCCTAGTTACTTTGTGCTTGTGTTAGCTGGCAAAACATAATGCCACAGAGGAGCCACAGTAGTACCTCTTATCTTTAGTTGACTCTTCTTTGGAGAAGTATTAATTATTTTCTTATGGGTTTTTTTTGGTCTTGCTTCATCTGGCGAAAGTACATATTTCTCTACTGCCTCCATTTCCCATGATACAGTACTTGGTGGTATCTTACAAGGATATTTTTGAGAGCATGGAATTTTCARACACTCAAAGAAAATTCTAAAAAAAAATTGTCTTTTTTAATTTGTTTTGAAGGGGCATCCTTTGTACTCACACAACTTAGTGATTTGTATGACGTAGCCACACTTCATTTGGTGGAGTTTTTGACTCCTGATCCCCAGCCCTTTCCACTGTATATATTCTAGGACTTTCCCTCCAGTTCTTTGAAGAAAACTCTTCTGCAGAAAAAAACTTCCTCTTCCCCTTGCCCAAGACTAATTATGGAGAATATGAGCATGRGCCGCTCTGCACCAGTCAACCAGACAAGCCAAGGATGACCCCTTATTAAAACCCAAAAGACATCATCAACCTGATCCTACAGCACATTCCACTTTGCAAAGAGGTTTATAAAGTGTTAAATGTAACTTTTATAAACACATTACGGATGACTGCATGGTTGTTCACTATGCTTTGTGGTTTAAAATGAATATAATAACCTGTTCATATGCTGGACTATGCAACAGCCTATTAAAACTATACACTAAGTCAGTTACAAATGTTAGCATGTGAACCCAAATGGAATCTGAGTGTGACATGTAAGGCTTAGGAAACCCCTGACTTCACTGTAAATCACTGACCACTTTATAAATGGAGAACCTCAGGCACCTTGCCTGAGTCAGTGTTTCTGCTTGTTGAGTGACCTTGCATATTTTTTCAGTGTATTTTCCAAAGAATTTTGTAGAACAYGTACCAGCTGAGTACTGACAAACTGTCTGGATATGTTTCTGATCGAACTAATGACTGTTTTTAGGATGATCTGCATATTCTGTTCCCAGCTCCTATGAACCCTTACAGCATGAAGAACAGGACAGCACTGGGACTGCTACAACATACTAGATAGAAGTAAATTCATTACTTTAAGTCTTGTCTTCTAAATACCAAATATTGTTGAAAGTGGTTCTTAGAAGTCCACATATCAATAGATTTTTTTTTTAATCTGATATACAAAGTAAGTTCTGATTTTATTTTGTAAAATCTTACTGCTCTTAGCACTTTGTGCATCATCTATTTAAAGTAAAACAACAAAAAAAAAACCTAGGGGGAATAAGCTATTCTGTTTTGAATGAAGGGTTTTCTTTTTTGATATGTTAGTCTAAAGCTTTGACAAACCGAAGAATGTTTAATGTAAYAGGTTATCTATCACAGTTCAACATCTCTGTGCAGTCAATACTGTGAGTATATTGTGTGTCTGCCCCTGATAAACTTCTGAATCCCTTGAATAACTACTACCAATTCTGACTTGCGGGGTACAAACCTTAAAGGTGAAATTTCTACATGTTTCACAAAGATAGATCCCCAGCCGGAGGAGGGTCCCCAGGGAATGTCATAAGCAGTTGCACCCTGCACATGTGTTTGTGTGTATGCATGTGCGGGGGGCACATACATACACAAAATTTTAGGTGGAGTGAGGCAGTGAGCTCCATCACGTGTATCAAAGCATGACGCAGTAGTTGGTAGGAAACCCAGCTGTACCAGTTGTGTCGCAGAATAACGTGTGGAAAGTCATCCTTTTAAGTCTCTCCAGGAAGCATAGCAGAGAAGAAGAAACAGAACAGCAAAAAATAATTTTGCCATGCTCTTCTTTTACCCAGCAGTTGTATTTTGTATGTCTTGAGACAAAAAGTACTGTAAAGCCAGCTTGTGGGTGCTTTATTTGCCTTTCAACATCTATCTTGGTTTCATCCTGGTTTTATTTTCTTCTGAAATCTCTCATGGTCTTTCTGTTGGGATTGAGGGTGAGGGAAGCAAAAGAAATTGTTCCATCTTTTTTTCCCTCCCTTACCTATACACTGTCATTGGTTGTTTTCAACCGCCAGCGCTTCAGGAACAAAAAGTGGCACAATCATCTTTTTTTCTTTTTTGGGCAAAAAGCAGTAATTGCCAAAATAGTATTGGGGGGGGGGGGGGGGGGGGGGGGGGGGGGGTGGCAAAAAGAGGGATGGGCTCTTTGCTTTAGTATAAAGGGTATATATCCTTTTGGCAAGAAATACCCCTGTTCTTACAGACAGTTACCTGGCTTTGTTCTTCTGTGCAATCTAAAATAAAAAGCACTTTTGCAAGGCTTTGGGAGAATAATGGCTTTGGAAAAGGGAAGGAGGAACAGAGAATGGGAATCCTAACACCTCCTCACAGGGTGGATTGGCATGAAAAGGAGGTAGTATGGCTCAGTGGCCTTCCTTTTGTCATCAGCAAAGGTTTTACTCAAAAGACCCGGTATCATCAGTGGATGGTAAAATACCATGGTTATTATGAAGTGTCTGAAGCGTGTACATTTAAGGAGTCTTAAGGGAGTCATTGGAAACAGATTGCAGGTGGATTGTGTTAAAATAGATTTTTGTAACCTCTTCAGCTGATGCAATGATTCTTTGTAATAGTGAAGYTACTTGAAGTGCAGTATTGGTGTCCTCCTGTCCTTCCAAGCATCCGTGATTTAGAAGGGATTCTGCAGGGGGGGAAGAAATTTCACTTTGGAGGATAAAATACCTAACGCCAGTTGCTTCTAGAGTTGGGCAGGGAAGCGGTTCACCTGCCTGGGTTCAAACCTGAAACGGCAGGAACGTTGCTTGGAGAGGAATTCATAGCTCATCTACAGACAGGCATTAATCAGTTTAGCTGTGTGCGGGATGTTCCTTTGCAAAGTGGATTAAGCTATACCACAGGGAGGTACTTAAATTCTGAATAAAACCTSTCCCCAGTTAGATGTTGTGCAAAATTTAACAGAGACACTTTGAATTCCTTCCGTTGAGAGAAAAGTGTTTGTCCCAGTTTTTTCCCCATCCCCCTCATCAATGGTGAGGGATCAGAAGATGGCGATTTTACAGACTGGCTCTGAGGAGGGTGTTCAACTCATAAACTGCAGTGCACGGAAAGTAAAGCTATGTGAAGGGAGGTCTGAGCCAATGTGGGGACTCTGGGGATCTCTGGGATCAGTTCTTCCATGGGCGAGCCATTCAGTTTGCTCCAGCCTGGAGTCTTGACAGTGACAGTCGGATAATGGCACTTTCCCCATCTCGCTAGGTACTTAGACATTAATTGGAATATATAATGGATAAATCATAGGGATACACATTCCACAGTGTCAAACAAACTGCTTCATCTGTCCTTGATCTATAAAACAGGAAGACTTTTTGTGCAGTCCTTCCTTCAGTGTGTCTTCTTTCACTGGGAATCAGATTGTGAAGTTAATTGTAACCAAAGGCTTTTCTCTCCCATGTCTGTTTAATATTAGCATCTCTCGCTGATTAGAGACTGAAGAACCCGTATTGCGAAAGAAAAATGGCGCTTTTTTTTAATAGGTTTCTTTTCTGGCACAGTCATGTATAAACAGTTTTCTAGCTGAAAAGATGGGAAGTAATTAAGGGAAAATCTCTACTTTTAACAAACCATTCACAAACTACTTCCCTTTCAACTTTAGGTGGGATAACAAGCTCTGTGTCTGCATGCCGGTATAGAGAGGTGCCTACTTTCCTTGCCTAGCTGGTGGTGTAGTGCCCTGTGACAGGGGCACTGTGTCCCCAGGGCAGGGACGTCTGGTGATGTCAACAGTGCTCATTCAGTCCAGTCGGCCGTCTGTCRCCTTCCTAATGCTGTATCGTCGTCAGCTGGCGTACCCGGGAGAGATGCCTGACGAAAGCACAACTGGTCTAGTAACRGCGCCTGTTCCCTGAGGTAGGCAGCTTGCATTTCAGCTTAAACTTGGGCTTTTTTCCCTTCGGCTGTCCCTGCTGGGAGCCATTCTTGTGTGGGCAACTGCCTCACTTCTGACGCTCGGGTCTGATCGTGCAGTGACTGACTGGGACACTAAGTTTTCTGACCCAGCAGAGGTGAAGGGGAGATGGTTGATGCTGTAATGAGTATCTGATTCATTCACCAACCTGAAGGGTGAGGACGGCAGCATGCATGGCAGGAAGCTCGCTCTTTAAAGGAATGATTCAGCCGAAGGCAGCATTACACTGGAAGTCAATTCAGTTTCTTTTCCAAGGGAAAGCACAGCAACAGACCTTGGAATAAGAAATGAGGTTGTTTTAAAAATTAAATACATGGTAGAGAGCTGGCTACCACAAGAGCTGTACTTGTTGAAATCCTGAATGGGGACAAAAAGTGTGGTTATGTAGTTCGGAGGTGTTTTGCATGGTTAGTCCACACAACGTACTAAAACCTGTAGGTGGTATCTTTTCAAGGATATTGGGCCATATTGCATTTATCTTTTCCGAGTTGCAAACAACATGATAATATCAAGGTGCTGAGTGGCATCTTACTCTGCAGATGAGGAGATGGCAGGTCTTAGCTCCCATTGTGTTTCTAACTTGACAGACGCTACTTTTGAAGTAATAGCTGAGAGACTGTGTTACAGACCTGGCTGCAGCTTTCGTCGTCCATTGGCCTTGRAGATTTTTCGCTTTTTGAACTTCCATTTCCCTCCCAGCTCTGTAAACTCAGTGGTGCAGGACCCGTTTTTAACTTGTCTCACCTAAGAAGTGCCATAGCTTGGGGCTTTAATTTCAGATGGATCTGGGAAATGCCATTGTAATCTACCAAACAGCAATGCGTTTTGATTGCATTTTGCATTCAGCCTTGGTTTGTTGGCTTGTATTTGTTCCATACAGTAGAGTTGAAAGATGCCTGAAGAAATGTACTCGCTGGAACTCCTGTTCCTGCCAAACACTATTCTGGCGGTTCTCTCCATCCTTCTGTCTTAGAAAGCTGTAGTAAAAATAGGGAGAACGAAAATGTTTCTTTCCTTTCATTAACTAATCCTAAAGTTACGTGCATACAAAAAGAAAGCTTAACTGAAATGCAGAATGAGATGATCAGTTTTTCAGCTTAGGCAAGCAATAGCTACAAGACACATTGTCAGGCCTTTTTATCAGGGTCCATGTTTTCTGCATCTGCATCTGCATCATCCCGCTTAGCGGGATCCTGATTTAATATGCTGCAACAGATAAATTCTTTTATTCAATGAAGAGATATAGCCAGAAGGATAGCTAAAAGCTGAACGTTTTTCCTAGTTTAATACCATATAGTTTGTAAATGGGTGTGTACAGGAACAACTGAGAATTACGAGTTCCAAGGATTATTTTCTCATTTTCTCATTTACAGTTACAGCTATATAATAAGACCAACTCATTAAAGACTTGTAAATGAGCATAAATCAGGACACCCACAGTTCAGTCTTACATCTCCATTATGTACGTATACAAAAGACTTACTTAGCATATGTTTTTCCACTATTTCATCATTTTGTTGCCCATGTTAATATCCCTGGTCATGTACCTACTAATGTACTCAGTAGCATGTACTCAGTAGCAGTTTTARTGCTCAGCCTTTTGTTCAGTCCTAAAGATTGTTCTTTTTGTTACTCAATTTTTTGCATATTGAGTTCTAGTGCATTATATTATAACTTGTTGTTTTTGAGCCATGGTGTTGGTACTAGTGCAAAGGCAAGCACAGGTGTGGTGGTAGGGTTACCAGCTATCCTAATTTTTGTGACTGGAGAATGTTGACCTGGGACTAGAATATCTCTGAAGATGCAGTCACTGCTCAAATACTTGACTACACTTTACACAATGTACTGTAATACGGGAGCATGAAAAAGGAATCTGGGACCATTGCAGTTGGTGCCAGACAGACACGGATTTGGGGCAAGTAATACTACTAGATTATAACTGCCAGGTATACACGTGTTCTAATCCTGTAGATTACATTATTTACAGGATCCTGTTCAGTTCTTTGCTGCCCTTGGATAACTACTGAATACCTTTCCTTCCCATTTGTCTCGCCAGGCAAGCAGGTAAGGATCATCAGCCGTAGCTTTATATTGTGGTATTTGGATCACAGATTCGCTGGATTTCTAAAGGAAGTTTGTTTAAGGTATGTCCCAGATCTAACCAATATCCCTCCTAGACTCCAGCTATTGCTCTAGAAGAGCGTGTGTTACCCATATTTTCCATGTCATATCTGCCAGCCTGCATGGAGGTCTTGGCTACCCCAGGCCATTTCAAATGGCACTGTGTGCTTAGTTTTAGCCAAATTGAATCAAGGCTTATGTGCCTACTTTAGGATGAGATGACTGAAATTATTAGATTTCTCTGACTGTACTGAGTAGATTTCCATGGACCATGCTGGGAACTTCGATGCAGGTATTTATACGAAGCTGAAACACACACATGGCAGTTCTGTTTTCTGGCATGTTCCTTGCAAGGACCAAACAGAGGGCATCCCTAACTGGATCTCCTAGTCATGGGAAGTTTGGATAATTTTAAGGGAGTCTGAGGTTCTACTAGTTGGCAGGGGAGAGGTTCAAGGCACTAGGCCATCTCCTTCCCTAAGAGGAGGTCACAGTCATTGGCATGCAGACATTATGATACTCTCTGAGCACTGGAATTCGATTAAGTGTGCATCCAAATTACATTTATGCTTTAATTTGTTTGACTGTATGGTCACACAGTTGTTTTCTGAGAAGAATCACAGGTACAGGAATGTTCAGAGAAAAGGTTAATCCCATCACGTTTTCATCCAGCTGGTTACCTTGGAAAGACCGTTGTTCATCAGCCCAACTTCTGCAGAAGTTCAGAGCTTCACATATAGTAAAGTATTGGGAGTACAGCCTATTCACCGAACACTGAGATACTTTTCCCACATTCAAATGCCCATAAACTTAACTAGAATGAGAGGCCTCCCCCCAGAACCGTACGACATGGYGGTGACCCAAGAAGACAGACTGTTTAACCTAAATTTATTAGTGGATGATGTTGCRACAGAGAGTACCACCTTTTAGAAATGCCATCTTCTCAGAAGCTGGCGCAAAGTCAAATGTATTTCACAAAACTAGGCACATCAACCAAGCTTAAATCACAGAGCAGATAATTACATTGCCCTAGGAAATCAACTAGCTGTTCTGTTATGCCCAGCTTTGGGCTCTAAATCTTCATCTAGCATCCAATTGCCATAGTAGCTAGGCTTCAGATGTGCTTGCTCTGATCTCTATTCTTTACCTGCTTTCAGGTGTTTTGTGAAGCTTAAAATAACAAATGTGTTCAGGTCCTGGTAGTGGAAAGATGCCAGGTGTGGCATGAATTATTAACTTTTTTAAGGTAGASATTTGCATTAATTATCTGAAGGTAAACATGAATTTGGACTGATACCGCAGTTTTCTAATGTCTCWTGAGGATTTTATTGATTATTCCCCTCCTGTTTTGTTTAACTCCATAAAATCCAGCGTGATTGAGGGTGGGAAGCAGGCTACTTTTCCTTTTTTATTTATTTATTTTCAATCTAAATAATTTAAGAAAGGAGCTTTACTTAAATTTGAAATCATTACAGTGAATTTCTGCTGGCACAATAAAGGACAAACTTGATCCCAGTGCTCCATAGATATCATGCCAGCTGTTTGCTATTTCATATGTATGAACAGTTTATCCATTCTCCTTTAAATGCTATATATCTGGCATCAGGGATCCAAGTGGTTCTTATTTCATCTGTTGCATCCATCTGTGTTGTCTTCTCTTGACCTTTTAAATTTGTATGCTCTTCCTAGCAAGGATCATATCATTATGTTTGCATAGTGATTCTCACCATAGGTCTGTAATCTCTGAGCAGTCCTATAATACAAATAATTATGGAAGAAACCAGCAATCCAAGCCCAAATGGAAAGGCACATGTAAATAACATAGCTGGATCTTGATAGTTAAATTAACTGTAAAATGAGARGGGACACTAGATAGCTGCATAGAAGACAGGAGAAGCCCTCTGAAGAAAATGTATACCTTCTGCTAGAAATCATTCAACTCACACATTTTCACTTTGATCAACCTGAAAATACCAGAAAAAAATGAGAGTTTTGTTTTCTAAATCAAGGAGAGAAGAACTGTCAACCATTGTTAAACCAAACTGTATAAGCACCCAGTGAAATCCTTCAAGACAGCCTGCTAGACTGCACCAAATAACTTCTGGTGGAGAACAAAACAGTTAATGTATTTAGATAGCTTACCATTATGTAGGAGAGAGCTGGAAAGAAACGTCATGTCTAAAACTTCAGTCAGAAAAATGTTATTGTTAAGGTGGCCATAATGCATCCCTGTGAATGTCTGACTCCACACCATGAAGCTGTGTGTGTTGAATTGCAAAAACAGATAGCCAAGCTTTGTCTATARCAGAATCATAGAATCATAGAATAGTTCGGGTTGGAAGGGACCTTTAAGGGTCATCTAGTCCAAGCCCCCTGCCATGGGCAGGGACATCTTCAACTAGATCAGTTGCTCAGAGCCCCATCCAACCTCACCTTGAATGTTTCCAGGGATGGGGCATCTACCACCTCTCTGGGCAACCTGTGCCAGGGTTTCACCACTCTCAGTGTAAAAAATTTCTTCCATATATCTAGCCTGAATCTACCCTCTTTTAGTTTAAAACCATTGCCCCTTTGTTCTGTTGCARCAGGCCCTGCTAAAAAGTCTGTCCCCATCCTTCTTATAAGCCCSCTTTAAGTACTGAAAGGCTGCAATCAGRTCCCCCTGGATCCTTCTCTTCTCCAGGCTGAACMACCCCAACTTTCTCAGCCTTTCTTCATAGGAGAGGCGTTCCAGCCCTCTGATCACAAAATAGTTGTGCCTTTGGCCCCAAGTGCATTTTGAGTRCTTCTCGTCCTTTTGGAATGAAACCCTAAAATGCTCCAAGTCCTACCTTGTTCATAGCGTGACACACCTCTTCTGCCCCTGAACAAATAACTGTTTCTGATCAAATCCCATGGGATTTTGCATCTACTAATCTGCATGTCAGAAGTTAAACAAGACTTTATTGGAAATGTGAAAAGAAACGATGCAGGTATTTACAATAAAGCAGTCTCTATGCGTGTCTGTCTTGTACAAGGAGATCCGACTACTTCAGACCCCTCCAAGCATCTAGTCATAGGTCATGGTAKCCAATCTGGCTTTGAAATCAAGCTACATAGCAGAAGTAGGTAGTGAAATCATGTCTGTTCTGCTTCCTTCTCCACTTCACAGGCCAGAAGTCTTCAGCCCTTGGACTGCTTACTTTACATATGTCTAAAATTGTGCCCACAGTGTTGAGAGAGGTGTCTGAATTCTTCTGTCATTGCATAGACCAGCACGTCAGTGTAGAAGGCATTCCCATAAGCTATGCTGTAACCATCTCACAAAGAAAATCACTTGTAGGATCAATACATTACTTCAATATTCCATCTTTACACATACATTTCTACCCTTTTTATCCTTCTCTTTTTCCCCCCTCCTTTCATTAACTTTTCTGTTTTGCCATAGGAAAATAATTGAAAGTGGACAAATGCAGAATAAATTCTTTTTTCAGGTTTTGTTTAAGAAAGCAAAGCAAAAACTGGAGGAAGAGTAGGGGGAAGCATTTCAAAGTGATTCTAATAATAATAATAMTACCATAAGGAAAATCTGGCATTATACAACCCCATCTGTTAAAAGGCTTATTCAGGAAAGAGATCTTGGATTCCTAATACGTAGTTTTAGGAAAACATCTTTTCATGCTCAGTAGCAGTCAAAATTGAACATTAGGAGTTGTTAGAAAAGGAATAGAGAATGTACAGAAAACATCCTCATGCCACTGCGTGTGTGCGTGTGCATGCACACACTGAATGCAAGCAAAGCTGTGCTTGCCCCATCCCAAAATGGATATATTGGATCTAGAGAATATGAAGATGGGTAAAAAGGATAAGCAAGGGAACAAAATGACTCCCAACACGGGATCAATAGCTGGACCAGGAAGCTTCAGACTAGAAAAGAGATGGCTGAAGAAGGTTGTGATGGAGGTCTTTAAAATCTGCAGTACTGTGTCCAATCCTGGGCTCCCCAGTACGAGAAAGATACAGACTTTTTGAAGTAAGTCCGCAAAGGGACACAAAGATGATTAAGTGACTGGTCCRTCTTTCCTGTGAGGAGAGGCTGAGAGAGCTGAGACTGTTCAGCCTGGAGAAGAGAAGGCTTGGGGGGAACTTATCCATGTGTATAAATGCCTGGGGGTGGGGAAGGAAGAAGGTGGCGTCAGACTTTTCTCAGTAGTGCCCAGTGACAGGACAASAGGCAATGGGCACAAATTAAAACATAGGAATTTGAATCTGAACACAATAATTTATTTATTTATTTACTTACTTAMTTATGTATTTACTTATTTTACTGTGAGGGTACTCAAATTTGGAGACAGGTTGCCCAGAGAAGCTTGAAGTCTCCATCCGTGGAGATGTACAAAACTCAACTGGGTTGTTTCAAGAGGTCCCTTCTATCCTAAGCTATTCTGTGGAAAATCCTGGGTAATATGGAAAGAAGTGAACAAGAAAGGATTGTTTTTTCTCTTAGCGAACAGATGGTATCAAAAGGAAATTAGCAAGAGAAAGGTTTAAAACAAATAAAAAGAAGTGCTTTTTACACTGCCTAATTGAACTGTGGAGCTTCTTATCATAGTGTTTTGTGGATGCTAAACAGCAATTAGATAAATGCATGGAAGAAACATTCATCAAGGTCACTTAAACACAGTATTACCCACAATTCTTGAATTTCCTGAACCTACAAGTCATTGGAAACTGAGAGAATACAACAGAGAAATATTAATATATTCTTACCCTTTTCCTCATTCTTCTTTTGACTTTTGTTACTAGTCACAGTTGAAGACATGACACAATACAGCTGTCCTTGGTCGTATGTTTAGAAGCATAATGCATGTGCACTTTGTGATCCATTTCATTGGAAATGCTCTGTGAAAAGATCATAAGAGAGAAATGGGTGACTATCTTAGAAAAATAAAATATGCCTTGAACAGAGAAATTATTTGTACAGATATGTTGAGCAAGAAAGTTCTGTTCTCATGTCTGCTTTTGATGAATACTGTATTTTAAGCTTTTTTTAAATCAATATTTAATATATAATACCGAAMGCTATTCAAGCACAAGTGAAAAATTAATATACTTTTTAGAGGCTTCRTGTGATTCTGAGGTATATAAGTATAAATAACATTACTTAAATGACTTAGAGTAAAATGGAAATTAGGAAATCTGTTCCTTTTGCAAAACACAGGAGTATAGCTGTCTATTAGGAGACTGAAGAATTTCCCATATTTAAAAAGCAAATCATACAGTTTTAGGAAAATCTGGAGCATATGCTGAAGAAATTGTTCATCATAATTAATTCTTAGGCAAAATAGTGAAGAACTTAATTTGCACAAGCCAGAAAACTGACAATCTCTGTAATGGACTAAAATTGAGGAGACTGAGCCCTGGGGGTTATTTTTGGTTTTGATTATGACAAATAAAGCAAATCAAAAAACAGCTATGGTCTTGACTTGCAGTGCAGGGAAGGAAAAGTCTGGATAAAAGAATTTTCTTATTTCCTTTTTGGCTGAAGACCTGTATATTCAAACTGAGAAGAAAGAACAAGTGGAAGTGACAGGATTTTGTGCAAAGAATCTGTACAAGGTTGAAAATGTTGAAAAATTAGACAGCGTGGGGATTAATTGAAGTCTGGGCAAGAAAGTTCTGTCTTGAAGATGAGAGCAGCTGAATTTGCCTTTGAACTCATGTCAGTGGGACACTGTGATTAAATACATCTTGTTTTTAAAGTGTTGCCGGTCCCTGTGGAGCAGTGATTAGGAACCCAGATCAATTATATGTCACTATTGGTTTAAGACTGCTTTTTTCTTGCTGTTGCCTGCATTGCAAGTCTTTGGAATGAGATGGTAAAAAGGAGGAACTCCAGGTTACTAACCTGGAAAGGCTAGTTAGTTTTGTTWGGGTAGGAAAAGCCCCATGGAATATCACATCTGTCTCTTCGTCTAAGCTCATTTAGGATAGTCCAGCTTTTTTTTTTTGTTGTGTTTTTTTTTTCCACATCTGCCCCGGGTGAGTACTGACCTGCTGTAGCCAGCAGCTGAGCCCGCTGCATGCTGTGCCTTCAAGCTGTCATGAGCTTCATCTGGAGAGTGGAACGTAGCTGTAAATGTTCTGAGTCCCTTTGTCGATAGTTTGATTGCTTTGATAATATTCTTCCATGTGTGATGACAATTAAAGAAGATTTAAAGCATCAGACACAAAAGAAACATGAAGGAGCAGTGCTGGATGCAGGAAAAAAAAATGCTTTCATTTAAACAGTGAGATCTTAGTTAGGGGGAACTGAGTGCTTAAAAGGCTTTTAAGAGGAGGTACCTGAGTGCTTAAAATGGCTTTTATGCAGAATTAGAGTGTCTGACACCACCGACTGAGTCASGCAGGACTTTGACTAATCTCTCAATTGCTCTCTTTGACCTTAAAGTTTGTGCCTCAGGATGAGCACAATATTATGCCTGTTTTTCTGGGTTTAAACAACACCGAAGCTTAAATCAGGACTCTGAGAGCAGGTGACCCTCTCAGTTTGTGACTGGCTCAATCTGATGGGTTTACTCCCAGGAAATACAAAATGTGCCTTTCAGAAAACTGCCACATCACAGCAGTTGTCTGCTACCAATAAAACTTTTCCAAGAAGGAGTGCCAAAGTCTGTGACCTTCCTGGGTTCCAGGCAGCAAACCAGGGGCTGACATCCTTTCCCCAAGCACTGCTTGTTTCCGTAGGCTGTTCTGCGATTTCCCTCGGAGAGCTCTCTACTGGATGACTAAGTGAAAGTCCACCATTACTCCAGGGACCAGAGCAAGGACATGGCCAGAACTCCCCTGTGTGGCATGATCCACCAAGCTGTTGGACTCCTCAGTAACTAGAGCTCACAAAAGCAGCTAGTTTTGGTGACTAATTGATATTAATTACCTTTAGGATATAATCCCTCCTGTCTCTGACTATTCAAATACTCGCCTGAAAAGTCAAGAGAGAAAAGAGGAGAAATCCCCTCTTGGAAACTGCTTCCATATCCATTATTCTTAGTCCATTGGCTGCTAATTATTCATTGTGTGTGAGCTCACATTATCGTACATTGCAGAAAAGGCACCATGAAAGATGTTATAGATAGCATTTATGAACACAAAGAGCTTTGAAAAACCACTTTTAGTCCATAACAGTCAAGTCAAGCCTACACTCCAGTGAGTCAATTGCCTCTCATACAGTTTGGRCAGACTTTTCTAAAACTCAGCATATAGTGATTTTGTTCTCTTTAATCGTTGTTCCATGGAGGGACTTGCTATGAAAGCAAACCCTGGCCATGCTGACAAATGGAATTGAGGGTGTTAGGATTTTCTTCCGTTCCCGAAAAAGTCAAAACTATAGATATACTTGTACAAGTATATTTAGTTCAGGTTTGTTTTCAGAACAATGCTTTCAACTGGTGGAGCTRTCCTGTTGAGCAGATTAACTACAGTATATAGAAATAATATATGCTACAGGAAAAAACCCAGAGTGATACAGCGGTACATGAGAGACTGCTCTGGAAGGAATAGTTTCCTCCTGAAGGCGGTAGAGCTCGTTCTGGGATTCCACTATAACCATGTGCTGTGGTCTCTTARTATGTAAAAGACACCCCTGTCAAAAGGAAATTACTGTCTGCAGGTCACACGGTCTGAGACACATGAAAAATGATGTGCTGCTTCCAGGGGGAATGATTTACTGGCTCAGCACAGGGACCAAAGAAAAAGGGCTTATTTATTTCTGTTTCTTCCTTAAGGATGAGGAGAGGACACCTGTGTTGTGGCTCAGATTACCCGTTTCAAATCTTACTCGTCGTGATTTTGCACGTGATGTTTTCTCTAGCAACAAAGCCAGKTTAGCCATTTAGAATCATAGAATAGAATCATAGAATCATTAAGGTTGGAAAAGACCTTTAAGATCATCGAGTCCAACCGT
>JASVER010000035.1:3355735-3415522 GCA_030449065.1 Oceanodroma leucorhoa
ATCCCCTGGTTGTCCCGCACCTGCCTCGTGAGCGCCCTCAAGATGAAGCCCCCAAGATTTCTTTCCATTTCTTTCCATTGTCTCAAGGGCTCATTCTCACCTGTGTTGATACCGTGCTGCCCCTTCAKCTGAGCCACTGTTAGACTGTGTGTGATGAAATAATCTGAATTAACATAAAACACAATAAAAAATCCAGGACTCTTCCAAGTGAAGAAATAGTGACAGGAAAAATGGATAAAGAAATGTGATGAGAGACGAATTTAACTCAGAGAGGTGAGGAACAGTTAAAGTACTTACAGTCGAAAGGAAGATTATGCCTTGCTAACATTAAATGGACAGAAATAAATTTCTGTGCACTGCTTAGAGACCCAAAAAAGCTGTGAAACGAGTGGAGAAGGCTCCCTGCGTGACAAGGAATGCAGGTACCCATGGAGCAGTTCTACGGGAGGAAAGGGAGACCCCAGAGCTCCTCCTTTCCCAGCCCTTGGGGAATGTCTCTCCGCTTTGGAGTCGTGTAATTATTCCTAGTCACACATTGCTTCTTAGCAGTAATAAGGATGTGTCTGCTCTTGCCATATAGCAGCCTGCAAGCATCTGCTGTTTGTTGTGCCCCGTCCCTGAAGAGCACCATTGTTTGAGTTCTCCCTGTTAGTGCAAAGGTAATTGAATGCAGCCCTGTGGTGCTTCCCTCCTCTAAAGGCAGCTGAGCTCTCCCTTTCCAAACAGGTCCAGTCCCTTCTCCATTATCCTGCTGCCTTCTAAGGGCTTTCTGGCARTGGCTGAAATGCTCTGCAGAAATTTCATCATGGGCTGAAGGTGGTTTAGAAGACTGGCGCCCATTCAGCTTGACACTTAGTCATTCAGTTTTAATAATCAAATAATCCAGTGGGACAACTCAAAGGCACAGTGTCCTTTAATGAGGTGGATTAAACTTCTTGGAAACAAGGGGTTTAATAGCTGTTAAAAGCCATTAGGCTTCTTTATTTGCCTCAGGCATGCCAGCAAAGTTATAGAAAATTGCTCTGGAGTTTGAATTGGGTGAACTAAAGCTGTTTTTTAGGAGACATGCACATGTGAAGAAAGGTAAGCAAAATACCACAGAATCAGTCAGAAAAGGAGAAAAAAGACAGAAGAAGARCAACCCAAAAAAACCCAAAGAGAGCTCTTGGGTTAAATTCTGGCCTGAGAGGCCTGTTTTGGATAAGCAGCCATGCTACTGCTCAGCTTCTGTTCTGTGGAAGAAGAGCCTTGATGTGKTTTTTTTTGTGAATTTGAGGCAATAAAATAGCCACGGTAGAAGAAAATGGCAACAACAGTAAAAATTAATCAACAACAGTAAACCTGAAGTCTTATTCTAGCATCACCATCTCTTTCTCCTAAGAATGGGAGAAAATATGCCTAGACACTTCACACGACCTCAAAGCCTGGCTACATCTAAAAGGGATCACCATTTAGAAATGGGGTTACGGTGTGTATAATGCTGATTCTTGGTGAATCTGTTTCTGAGGTTCTGAGATACATAATTCATGGCAGTTTCTATGATGTGTCATCATAGAATGGGTAGATGGATAGACTGGGACAAACATGTTTAGTGCAACACAGTGATCACCCATCACTCCTTTGCTTTCTTACAGTGTTAACTTTGTTTTCTTCTACGTGCAAATCGAATCCAAGGGAGCATCTCTTGGACACCCAAAATAATGCACCTTAACAACTTGTTCTTTGACCAGCGGAAATGTTGAAGAACTGAAGAGACTGGTCTGTTATGGAGTAGTCACTCAGCTGAATTTTCTTGTGCTTGTTAAAGTGCAAATAGTGACAGTGTTTGTTGTTTTGGTTTGGGGGTTTTCTTCCTAAAACTAGGGAGTTCATAAAAATATCTGGTGCAGCTTCTCTGTTTAATGATTCTTGCTCTCACACTACTGCTGTTTTAATCAGCAGAGAAATCAATAAGGTCTCCCTTCTTGATTAAAGATTCATTTCCCTGAAACATACATTCATATAGTATCTTTGAGACCTCCCTGGTCCACCAGGTATAGTTGAAACTGGCCAACAGCTTCAGCAGTTATACTGTGAAGAATGGACAGATGGATGAAAAGTGATAACATAAACCTTCCAGCTTCAACATAAAGTCACTAAAAATATTGTTCTTAGCTCTGGTGTCTGTCAAATAGAATTATACTAGCTAATTTCTTCCCTACCAATCCCCAAAATAAGGCCTATTAGGAGCTTGGGTTTTATAAAAATTTAATTTATGAACCGAACATGGTGACTTGTGGAAAAATGCTATTTTATCATTTTGAATCCAGGGAGAAAGCCTTCATCTTTGCTAGGAAGCATTAGCCCTTTCTCCTCACCTGCACTGAACAAAGAATTTGATTACACCTTTTATTATTGTTAATATTAAATTAATCAACATCATCTGCAGTTTCACCTTCKGAAGATGCCCTTTCCACTGTCCTTCAATGTCCTTTTGAAAAGCATGGGGCAAATTTGGCCGGCAGTTCCATGGATGCAAATGTAAAGCATCTGTGWTAAAGTCTGGACCTATCCCATGAACATCCTGGTCTGCAATTTATTAAAAGCAACTTGAGCAGTCTGAGCTGAATGAAGACTTTAAAGTCCTGCTATGCAGCTTGAGGAGCCCCTCAACTTTACCGCCGGCCGAATTAAGGCAAAGACCTGAATTTTGCTGGGATTACAGCAGAGTTCAATCAAGGTGCAACAGTTACAACAGCTCTCTACTCAGCTTTGCAATTCTGGCTCCAAGCATTCCAATAAATTACTATTTTCAAAGCCTTGATGGTTTGTGATTTCATGTCTCTCGCAGAGGACCCATTTTTTCCAAGCTTCAACATCTGCAGAGAGGCYGAGTGGCTGTATGTGAGACAAGGAGGCAGAGAATGATCCCTCYGGCTAAGGCAGGGATACAGTTAAGGGCACAATAATCTCTTTCTCTCTGAGAAGTGATGGAAAAGCTCCATAATGGAGCAGACGTTCCCTGAACTGTACAGATGTCACATTAATGCCGTACCCAGGTGTACAATGGAAGCTAATTGAGGCAATCGAGCAATAGATTGGTGCATTGCAAAAGATGTCAGTCCGGCACGCAGAACCCAGGTGTTCTGTGGGAACTAATTAGATCAGGGAGTGAAGGCGAGACGAGGCTTTGACAGGGGAGGCAGGAGGCTTGGGAGGGACAAAAAGCAAAAGAAAGGCGTAATTAAATTAAGGAGTTTGGTACGGCAAGGAAGGGGGGATAGTGCTGAAAAAAGTGCACAGCGTGTAGCTCAGTGCAGGGCTTTGGGGCAGTCACTAGAATTAGATGAAAATCCCGCAATGACGTGCAGGGAGGGCTGTTCCTTACCGAGGCTCCCCGATGCTGTTGATGCTGCTACGGCAGGTTCTCTGTGTCAGTGTTTGCAAGCGACTTCCTTCCAGCAGAGCCTGGGCATGCAGTCTGGAAGGGGAGGGAAGAGCTGGGGAGGCCCAAGGATGGATCCCCATCATCCCCAGCTGAAATCTCGCGTGAGAAGACAGACAGCAATGACAGTCCTGCCTTTCTGATAGTGGCAGGTTTCTAAAATGTTCCTTACGCTCCCGTTTTGAGGTTACTTTCGGCCATGTATAAGCCGATCTGAAGGCTGCTCCGAGGTGCTGCTGGAGTACAGACCTTTGTCCATGGGGGATGTGGAGAGCTGGGCATACCAGAGGCTGGGCTCTTTCCACCTCTGGTGCCAACTTGAGGCACGTGGAGGAGCAGGCAGTCTGCAGCTCTCTTTCCTTCTCCCTTGATTACAAAGAGGGACCAAAACCCTTAATGTAGGTAAGATGTCTCAGTTTTACACTTGCCAACTTAAGGTGAGATACATCCTGACCCAGGGGTGCCATCTGTTTCTGATCAGATAGGTTTAGCAACCTGAAAGTTTTGCTGCATCAGGGTACCATTGCASTAGGATGTTGTAACATCTGCCTGGAGAATTTGTTTGCAGTCCATGGGGTTACCCACTATAATTTTCAGCTGTTTGCAGGCTGAGTGTTCACTTTGTGCATATTAAGCTATTTTACTGCTTGTTCTCACTGATGTAACATAACAATGATGTGAAAATGATGTCAGGTCTGAGTCTCCCATGGAATTTGGCTTGTTTTGCCACCATCTGTCTGCATTACTGACTTTCAAAACTGTAGGCTGTGAGATAAAGACCGATAGTTTTGTCAAGCTACCTCGCTGGTGTTTAGCTTTTTCCAGGCAAACTGATGAAAACACATGTGTTGAATCTTAGTCATATCTTAAAGGCAGAGACTAAGCCCTAAAGTAATCAAGTAATGACTATTCTATAAAGCCCTAGCAAAAGCTAATGAAGTGGTTTAGACTTCTATGTGATGGCGCTTGTATGGCTCTTTATCTTCTTCAGAGAAGAGGATTAAAAAAAAAAAAAAAATCCAAAAGGCAGGGGGAGGAGTGCTTTATTTCTCTGAACAGTGGTTTGTTTTTGAAAAAAAAAAAGGTCTGTAGAAGGTATGATGGAACCCTCATTTTGAATTGGACCTTTAAGCGATTTCTGACACCTAAATACCAAGAAACACATTGGGCTTCTAATTCGTTGTAGGTATCTGATCTAGGTGCTAGAATGACTGCAGACCTGTGAAGTGCTCCGGGCTTGCTATTTTTAGTTTCTATAAGACCCTGCAAAGGTGAGTTTTGTGCTGTTTTGTACATAGTGGTTTTTAGAGGRTAGGATTTCTAACCTACCTTCTACTTTGTTCTTCAGGGAGACACAAATTTTTTTCTGCTGTTTCCAGCGTGTAATAATTGAACGTTCATCTAATTCACGGTAATTTTCATGACACAGTGTCTTGGGTCTTCAGGTGACTCCTTGGATTTCCATTTTTCCTGTATAATTTCCTCTTATCCTCATTTAGATTCTGTAGAGTCAAAATTAGATTAGACACTCTAGTTTTCAAAGATCATTTATGTACATTAACTCAGGGAAAAAAAAACACACCACACAACTCTTTGGCATTGAGCAAGGTCCTAACTGCCGTGCAATCACGTCGAATTGAATCTGTCCTAAAGTTTGCTCTCCCCAGGCAGAATGGGCACAGCAAGCCATTTGACTGAATGGCTCCGCTGGGAGTAGTTATATGCTACATTTTTTCTGCCGCGTGCGAAGTTCCCTGCCGTCCCTTCAGCTGCGTTGATACAACTATGTCTGGGGTTGCAGTTTAAACCAGGTCTCTGAAATTATCTGGGTTGAAACAAACAGCACAACCTTGTTCTCTGATTTATTTTATCATTTTTGTACATTTTTGCCTTGCCCAGCATCACCGTAGACTCTGTTGTGCTGGTAGAGCAGAGGGGCTGGGGGGTGCAGGCAGGATTGAATGGCTGGGAAGGGGAGGGGCAACGGGAAAGGCTTCAGAGAAGGAAACTGAAGATGTGTGAGTAGTTTCATCCTTGCTTGCTGTGTTCTTTGCTTTCTTGATAGGCAAAGGTTTGAGCTGGTCACATCAGTAATAGCCAGTTCCCTCTGAAAGGGAAAAAAGATGGACTGTGACCCCAAGTTAGAAGGGAAGGACCAGCACAGGAATGCGATATAGTGCATGCATCTTCCTGGCACATATGATGGATTCCTTTTAAATACCCCCAGTACTTTGTAATTTGAACTGCTGCCTGCTATTTATTTTACTTTAATCTGTGTCATTTCTCTGTGTTTTTTATCTTTGTTCCCACTGCCCCTCAAGTTATGTATTTCTTGCCAAGCTCCTATAATATTAAGGGGTCTTTTCGAGAAGGGGGGACTGGGTTTGTGGGGAGGGAAAAGTTCAATAAATTATCCGTGCCATTTGTAACTGTCAGAGTACAAAATACAAAGTACTTAGAAAAAACAAAATAAAGCAAATGTTTGCATTTACATTCCATACTGAGAACTTATATTTTAAACTAAAACTAAAGCCTTTATCTGAACTGTCAGTGTTATAGATGGTGCCTTTGTGTCTATGAAGATTTGCATAGTTTTTATCAAAGTGATGTACTTAGCTGATTTACTATTCCAGCCTTTTATTTAGGAAGGGGGAGAAGATAATATTTTAAAAGAATATGAAAACTGGGTCGCCTTTATTCAGGCCAGTCCATCAATCTGTTTTTCATTAGTTCACTTCGGACACAGGAGCCTTTTTTGGTGGTTGTTCAGGATATACTGYCTGCGAGACGGGTTCTGGATCTGGTCTTCCATCTTGATTTTCAAACTCCATCTACAAAGTGCCACTCCTCCCGTTCTCTTATGGCACCAGAAGTCCTGCACATGGTGGTGAATGTACTGGAGATTAATTTAGGAATCACCAGCTGGAGCAATGAGGGTTGGGTTGGGTTGTTGGTTTGAAGCCTTGCGTTAAGTTCAGGATTGCATCTTCAGATCTCCTTGAGATCGGCTGTAACCTACCGATCACTGTGTGTTGTGTGAGCGTGCTCCACAATGGTGCAAATCTACTGTGGTTCTCCCAAAGTGCGAGATCACCACAGCCTGACTCAGTCTGTCGGAGCTGCCTTTCCCTGTCCCAGCGCTGGGTAAGTTGTGTGACTACCCAGCTCAGGGAGCAAGCCAACAAAATCCCGATCCATCGCTTTTATAGTATTGGATTTCTTAGGACTGAACTCACTGAACTGATTTACTGAGCGAGCTCAGGAACATGAGGGCTAGTGCAAGTGGGGCAGGGTGTCTGTTTGGGGCAGTCCCTATTTAACTTATCCTGCCACGGAGCAGCACCTTTGAACTATCATCTCAGACTGTTGACACGGAAGATTTTAGCACTAAAAGTGCCCATTTCAGTCCCTGGTGTCTGGCGTGTGGTTGTTTATGTGACAATCTTAACCGGGGAAATTATATTAAGGGGTATTCAATCCAGCGCACTAAAGCATAATGGAATTGGATAGCAGGAAGTTTAGGTCAAATAAATTCAAATGGAAAAGAATGAATTCTGTCAAGGTGTTTAAGCACATTGTAAGCTTACCAAAGAAGGCGGTAAATTCACAGCCAAGACTGGATGTCTTACTTAACGATAAGCTGTAGTTCAGCCACCAGCAAGTTATTGGGCTTGATAGTGTTCAGTTAGGAAGAAAGAAAGAATAATTCCCTCCACCACAGTGGGTGAAATCCTGTGGCCTGTGTTAAACAGAAGGTCGTGCTTGCAGAGGGCTATGATCAATTCTCTTTCGAGATCTATGAATCTCTGCTGGTAGGTGTTTTAAGGTTGCCATTTGCTATATGTTTTACTGAATATGTGAAGGGAAGTAAACCCCAGACCTCCCGTATGTGAAAATGGTTGCAGTTGTATTAAYCTCTCAAAAATTATCTAGCCTTTGAACATATATGCCACAACACAAATGGTAACAAACTGCAGCGTCATCTAGGCACTCCCAAGTTGCTAGAGCCCTAGAATTTCTGTTATAGTATCTGTGGGTTAAAACCTATTTCCAACAAGGCAGTGGACACAGGCTTTTTCAAATTTAGGCTTTTGTCCCCCACCGCCCGAATGGGCTCTACAGCCTCAGTATTAGGCAGCCTGGATCCCATCTGGGAGAATCCGATGACTGAAAAAGATGAGTCCCTCTAACTGGAGCAGAGAAGAATCCACAGTAGCTGAGATGTGTCTGAAAGCAGTGGGCATGTATGTCCATGGAAAGTCCAACTCTGGAATCCTCTCTAGAGAGCAAGCACTAATTTTTTTTTTTTTTTTTTTTTTTCTTCCCCAAAAGTGGCGGTTTCCACCTTTTTGGCTGATAGTCTGCATTACGTTACTCAGATAGGAATGGGAGTTCAAACTCTACCTGTCTGGGTTGGTGGAGTTTATCTGAAGCACCAGGGTCTCCACAAGCATCAGATAACATCCATTCTTTCTGATGAAGGTCCTACTCTTTGCCACAGGGGAAAAAAAAACAAACAAAAAAACCAAACAAAAAATCAAAAAACAACCCACCCATGATCTTCTCCGTTATAAAATTAACCTCTCCACTATCTTCAGCCTTCATTGAAATCTRTGCTCTTCCTGAAGCCTCCCCAGAAGTTCAATATGAAACTAGAATCAGGGTTCAAAAATTCTTCCGTCTGCTAAGTTGGTCTGCTACAATTGTGCCCAGGTTTCACTGGTCCATGGAAAGAAATACTAACCCAGCGAGTACATTCTTCTCTCTCTCTCTCTAGACCATACTGACAGCTTCCTGAGAGCACTGGTAACACTGGAGGGACTTCTAGACAGTGTATTGCCCACAGAAATGTGACAGAAGTGTTACGGGCTCCCATGCCCTTCAGTCCCTTTCTATATAAAGCGCTGACGGCTGGATTCAGCTTATTCATGTAAGAATCTTTGATTTATTTTTTAAAGATGAAAATATCTCTCTTTCAGTTGCAGAGAAGAGTACACAATCTCCATCTGGGAGGAAGTTGAAGGCTGCAAATCACAACACAAGGATTTTGTTTTCTTTTTGAATATTGTGATTATTAAACTTGATCTCACAAGTTTTGGGGTGGGGAAGGGCAGACCAGTATCTTATCCTGCCTCTCTCAAATGTCTATATCTCCTGCTATTTACTGCTGCTCTGGAGAAAAGTGAGTTTTACTACTTGTCACAATTATGTGAATCCAATGCAATGGAAATTACTATGTGTTATGGCAGCTCTGGGCATAGGGCAGCAGTTCTAATGTGGGCAAAATCCCCCACTGCTGTCTCTTCCTAAGCAGCAAGCGTCTCATCCATTTTCCTTGTTTCCTCTCTTTGATGTTCTTACTGAAATTAATCACTTGACAGCAGCAAAGGCTTGCTACTGGCCTCCTGTGACTTAGCTATCTATCATGGATTTTATTTAATATAATAGTAAAAAACCCTCTTGCATTCAAATCTGTTTCGATGTCTGTTTAGGAGGTTCATGAGTTATTATGTCCCTTCCCCCACCCTCTCAGGCCACGAAGAGCTTAGGAGCTGCAAGTTGTCAGTCCACAGCCATGGTGGCCATCCGAAGTGCTTGTGGCCATTAGTATTAAACTAAGCTTGTCCTGCTCCTTAAGCCTTCCTGTATCTCCTCCTGGAGACAAAGGAGAATCTCTCTGACAGCTTTGCACAGAGCCTGTGAGACACACCAAGGCCGTAGCAATACTGTGATGCAATGCACGTTTTGATCTGGGAATAGTTCTCTCTTCTGCGTGCTTGTTAGGCTGTGATCCCTCTGAAACAAAACCCTGGCACAGACCCAAAACAAGTCTGGAGTGTAACTTTCCACTGAAAGACTCTTTTTCAGGGAAATGGGCAGGGAACCGAGGTGCATGGCCTTGAAAGCCAGGAATTTAGTCAATGTTAGTCATTCACTGGAGAAACAGGCATGTGGTCTTGAAACAGATGTAAGACAGGAGCACAAGGAGCCCATTTGACTGGCTTGGACTAGATACTCATGTACCAAAGCTAGGTGAGATGAATTGCAACCTRTGAGATCCACCCAAGTTCACACACTAAATGCATGTCCTGTTGGAGAAACCTGAAGGTCCTTGCCAATGCCTGACCAAGAAGGTCATTGTCTGCTTCCCTGTCCCACAGAAATCAGSGGGATTTTAAACTACTCTGATAACTGAACTAGTGAACAGTAAATGGAGGCCATCTGGGGATTTGTCTCAAAATCGTGCTACTCCTTCAAAACAAATCACTGCAGCCACTGTCAAACAAAATTTGGCAATCTTGTTTTCTTTTCTTACAGGAATATAGCAAAGGACCATGTTGCTACTAGAGACAGGCCCAGAACAAAACACCAAACCAGTGCTCCATAATGGGTGATTGTCAGTGCTCCCATTTGAAAACCATAATCTGTCTGCTCCATCCAATAGTACCATGATGCAGAGAAGTATATGTGTTTCCTCTCTTTAGCAAATGGCTTCCCAAGCCTGTTGCTTAACAATTTAAATAATATCCGAGCATTAATCCTATGGTGTTGAAAAGTTATTTTTATTATTTTGGTTTTATATTTATATTGTTTATATTTATTATTTTATTATTATAAAGGTAAWTTACATTTCCTTTTTTTTCTGAAAGTGTTTTAATAGGAAATACCTAAGTGGATCGTTAATGGGATCAGTAACTGGGAAAAATAAAATTTAAAATACTTACAAGTGGTTTTACCAAAACAGTTCCATAATTTCTCTTAAAATAGGGTAAATCTGTTCAGTCAGCTGATGAAAAGGCAGTTTAGCACTACTTAATTCTTTGTGAGAGCTTTGTCACTGGTTAACGAGAGAAGACTACCTCGTCAAGAAGTTCTGGAAGTTAGGACCAGAGCTCTGAAATGATGAAAGATGGAAAGAATGGCATAGTTTTATTTAAGAGAACRGAGATTATATTTGAAGGATCAAGTTTCTCACCTTTGATTCAAATTGACTGTGTCCTTTTGGGTAGATAATTTAGGCTCACCTAATGGAGACAGCCAAGTCAGACYGTAGTCATCCTCCTGTAGTCAGTGGAGACAGGTGCCTTCCAAGGAAGAGTGGGGTCACTAACGCCGCTTTTGGAACTCCCTGTCGTTTTTCATTAATATTGTAGGCAGCCTAAGTTGAACTGGGGAGGAAGAGAAAACACCCCAAGTGTTGTAATCATATATAGAGCATATGCTGATAAACATATAAGAGCTTTTGTAAGTGTTCTGAGAACAAAAGCCATTAGAATTAGTCATTAATTTCTGCTCCTAAATTGTATCTGAGAAAAAAAAATCCAGAAAAAAATAGGAATTACTAAAAAACACTGAGAGAACAGCCATGAAAAGAAAGATGAGTTGGAAATAATATATTGGTCTCAYTGGTGTATATTTATTTACTTAATTTTCAAGATCTCATGTCTGTTTTATTGGCTGAAATATTGGCACCACACCTTTCTGTCAAAGACCTTTTATTTCTTCTGGAGCATTATCTCTGCTGCAGTTGATGTGGCAGATAGAAATGGTCTCTCCTGAGTTTTCTYCCATGATGCAAACCCTTAAAAATTAACACTTATTGACTGAAGTACTGGACCTTGTTGAATATTCAGAGTACTTGAGTTCATGTACCTGTTGGCTCCAAAGGCAGAGCAAACAAAAATAACCCTTATGAATTCTAGTATTTTACATAAAAAGCATGGTTCTCATGTTCTTTTGTATTGCCAATGGCTGAAACTGGATTCCTTATTTTTTCTTCATTTGAAGAAGGGCCGTACTAACAGGTGTTTTAAATACCATTATGAGAGTTGTATTGATGAAACCTCAATAATTCCCTAAAATAAACACAAAACTTTTAGTGATTTAATGAGTGGATTCTCCTGCATTGGAGAAAGACTGTTATCCCAAAGGCACTGTTACATATGTCTAAATCACCAATTATGGTTTGAGTCCTTAGGAAGATTCTATGTTACGCTGCAAAAACAGAGGGTGGTAATTAAGAACAACCACAGCAAAGTGTTAATAGTGGTGAGAGTTGAGGAAGGACTGTTTAMATCACACAACAGGAGCTATATTTTTTGGTCTAAGCCAAGAATCCATTATCGTCTGTTAGGTTTATCCCAGGAAAAACTACCAAGAGACTAGCAGAGCCACATATGTGGCTTTTTTCACCTGCTGGGTCAACACCATGTTGGTACAACATCAGTGGGGTCTTCCTGGAAGGAAACCRCCTCTGTTAAATTCAACCAAAGCCRAAGACTATCAGCAAGTAATTTAATCTGCTATCAACCTCGTAATTCGATTTCATTATGTATTGTATTAATGCAGTGATTTGATCATTCTGAGTCTATTGATTTACTGATTTAATTTTAATTGTGACCTCAATTTGACCATCACATTGTTTGGTCTTTAATTATCCTAGTAAAAATGTAGTATATTAGCTCACTAATAGGTGCTCTTAAGTGAACATTTGCATGCTCATCCTTTTAAATAAATCCATTAAAAGTATACAGAACTGYTTTATTCTGTCTGCCTGCAATATGGGTCACGCGTTCTGAAGATACAATTAACCTCAAGTGAGAAATTTGCAAKCCACTAAGTTATTGCATTGAAAAGTAAAACCAAGGTCTTTTTACCTTATTATGTAAGACACTATAAAGCCTTCAGTTTCTTGCTGGAGAGAGAATTCCAGAGCAGAGATGAAAAGATAGGATGAAATGAAGAAAAATGCTGAAGTCTGGGGGTTTCTTTCTCCTCTCTTTTCCATTAGGGAATTCCACTCAGAGAATACAGTACCACCAAGGGCCTATCTGATGGCACTGTTAGGTGAAGTTTTTATTTCACAAACAAGGACAAACCTTACACAAGAAAAAGAGAAGGAAAAGGACAATTCTGGCTAATTGAGCTATTCATGTTACAGTGGTCAAGTGACATGGTCAAGCCTTACTTTATGTGCCTGTACCATCACATTCTCTTCATTCCTCTTCTAAGGATATCTGCAGGTGGGAGTATCTGATAATTTTATCCTTTTCCTTTTTTTTCAGTTACAGCAAATACCAGAGAATAGAAAAATGTCCCTTGTTAAATAAATGTCCAAATATGTGATCATCTATAGATATATGTGTGTGTGTGTGTGTGTCTACTTTTTTCCTGTAGTGTCAGAAATTTGGTAACACTGAGCTTGGTAAACTTATTAACAATCCTGAACAGGAGTTCAGAAATTTGAAATGCAGATGTGCTGAACACATAGATGTATGGAGGAAATCTTTTATTTATTAGTTCTTATTTTATACCTTAAAAAACATTCAATATGCTACTACTTGGAACTGCTTGTAAAGACACCCTTGCTCTTTCACACTTTATGCGTTAATGAAGAGTTAACACATAAGTTAAAAGAGTTCTTTTCTCGGACTAAATACACGCCTTTAAAGCCATTGAGATTACTGACTTTTTAGTGGCATGACTTGGGGTCGCTGATGGAGAGATTCAGGTGCCTAAACCTAGATGTCCAGGGCCATTTTAGATGCCAAGACACCTCTGCAGTGCTGCAGATAAGACGCAGGAAATCTGGGGCACCCAGGTCCCCTTGGAGACCATATGGGCACCGGGTGGGAAACCTCATGGGATTATCTCTCCCCGAGTGTTAYAAGACCTTTGTAAGCTCAGGATGCCTGAATCCTCTAGGGAACGAATGCAAAGGCTGCTCACATCAGTGTCTACCTGTGGCGGGAGCTCYTTCCACCTTCCCCTCCTGGGTGTCTTCTCCTGTCACTTCTTCGTGCTGCCTTTGGCATTCTTAGGACCTTTGCATGGGCTATTGTACCTCACTAAAATGGCAGCAAATGTCTCGGGGGAGGGAAGAGTGGGTAGTTTTCTGCTATTTTAATTAGTTAAATTGGTACAGCACAGGTCCAGA
The DNA here is from genome assembly GCA_030449065.1 of Oceanodroma leucorhoa. NCBI lineage: Eukaryota > Metazoa > Chordata > Aves > Procellariiformes > Oceanodroma > Oceanodroma leucorhoa. The sequence goes on from JASVER010000035.1 coordinate 3,369,097, forward strand.
ATCAGTTCAAGGGAGGGTGGGACCTCATAGCTGTGAGAAAGGGAGAAGGAAGAAGGATGGAGACCTCCTCTTCTGGCAGCAGAAATCCATGACAGCATTTTGCTTTTCAATCAGCACCTCTTGTGTCTCCCCTTGGAGGCCTTTGGCACTCTCTCCACCAGGCCAGCTGTCTGTTTTCAGGCCCAAAGCCAGCAGCTATCCCCCAGATTTGATGTGGGAGGGTATTTGGCACCTCCCTCAGCATGGCGTATACCCTCTGCGGAGCTACGCACCTAACTTTGTGGTGCTAGGTGAGTCATGCGGCTTTCGAAGACGGAATTTAGCTGCTGTAATTAGAAAAGTGTTCCACACCTAAAAATGCARGTAGGTACCTCGGGGCATTTCTGAAAGCAACGTCAAACTCGGTACCTAAGTTCTGATAAACACTTGGGAAAGTCTTGCTATAGTCTTCAACTTCTTGTTCAGGAAGAGATGTGATAGCTCAGCCCCGGGCTGCCTACTTACCCCTCTTAGGTAACGTAGGTACTTACCCCTTAAAATACTCCTGGTTAAGTTAGTACGGATAGATTTCGTTTGTGGTTGCTGTGAAAGTTTCACTGAGTTTAGGTCCCCTTCTTAATCAAGCCATTAACTTTTAAAGAAGCAGTAGAGAAGAGTACAAKGTAGCAGCAATAAAAATAATTAGGGTTGGAAATGGGTCTTTGTTGCTGTCTGGGAATTTGCAGGGGAAATCTGAGTTTTGACATACACTGTTTTTGTCATGCTGCATTGATATTCAGACTGATGGTTGCTCAATGAATCTCTCTCTCTTTTTTCCAGTATAATGTGAGACAAATCTACACAAGATGAGAATATCTACGTGTTCAAAATGCAGACTTTCAACCTGATACAGTAAGAAAGGAAGTTTGTAATGGAAAATTAATTCATACTAGAAAGTGTAGTCAATAGACAATTACTGAGATACAGCTTGTGTTTATTGCTTGAGGAATTTTACACAAGATTTATAACAACTAAAAGCAATTACCTTTACATGTAAAGAACAGTCTAAAAAGATGAAACTTAATTACTGTAGAAGCCTTCAAACATTCTTTATCTCACGTAAATAATCACCAACCAGACAGTAATTAAAATAAAATTAGACGTGAAAGTCAGCATGTTATCCGTGTCAAAAAAGATTACAGAAAAATCCCCACATTGTCCACGGTTCTTGTTCTGTTAGTTTTACAGACATGTGGCACTACTGTTTTACTGCAGATGTAAGAGGTGAAAATTTGATATAAAGTTTGTGAAATTGAAGTCAAGTAGGCATGAATTTTTGAAAAGTATTCAGGTGCACTGCTGCCTCTTCCATCCTCTATGCCAACTATTTAGATCCCACTGATAATCTCAGAAACATGGGAGCTGCATTCTTCATGTGGAGACTTCTGAAGGAGCTTCCCTGGGTGCATTAATTTCCATTTGTGGGAATGGAAAAAAAATTATTTGAGTGTTGACCCAAGCCAGAATCAATGGTCTGGTAAGAAGTTCCTCATGGCATTAAAAGGGGATTCTCATACCAGGGGCTACTCTTCAGCTCCTTTTGCCTGACCCAGCAGGTRTGTTCACGCTCATTGAAAATACATCCTTGGGACAAGTTATAGTAGAGACAAGATGCCTGACATAGTGAAGCCAGTTTGCCAACTTGGAAAGTGAGATACTGAATGCATGRTATTAATACATTTTAAAAATATCAAAGATAAAGAATTTGTAAAGACACAAAAGCAAAGCAGCCAGACACAGCTGGGAGTCCCAACACCAAATACAGATAATTCAGAGTATGAAGACCACCTTAGCATAGCAGGAGACAAAAGGCATTGACCAAGTTGTGTTACTACTGACAAGTGGAAAGGTGAATCCTCTTCCTTCAGATTCTTGGGTTGTTTGTTGTCCACACACCCAGAACCAGAACCAAACSCCTGCTGGATTCAGCTCTGGAAAGAGGTTATCCATAGGCTTTGTTTCTGGCCATCACTGGGGTTTGGATTCAAATTTTTGAGGGAGAATGGGTTCTTTCAATTTCTTTTTCATTTGTTTTCATTATGATATGGCACACATACTGAACAAATCTCAGTTCTGTAACCAATGGGCAATAGTGCTATCTCTGTCTTTCTTTTTTTCTCTGTGATACACAATAGTTTATACTCTCAAGAACTGAAATGCCTAACTCTAACTGAGGTGTGAGATCAGGATAACATATGGAAGACACATGTAGAATATGAAAAGTCAGATAGGATAAGGTAATGACTCCTTTTTTTCCCTTTAAATTTTTTGAAATTCAGCCTGTGTACTTTGGTCTTTTGGTGAGTTAATATTTTTATAATATTTTCCTCTTTGTCCCAAAATCAGAATAGAACATCCAAAATGAGGGGTGTGAAAATTCTTTTCTCTTTTGATTGTAATGACCATAATTAACTTTTAGATATGAAATGTTTTCTTTTTTTTTCTTTTTTTTCAAGAAGACCAATATGTGAGTAAGTGTTTAATGCCTCATGCTTCAAATAATGAAGATCTTCAGTCTGAAACCCTGTGAATACATTGTGGTGATTGCAGGGGAGTTTTGACTCCATGTACAGGTGCAGAGAAGAGAAACGATGAGAATTGCAGYACATTTTCACCCTGGAGTGAAAGGAAGCTGCAAATTGGTTATGGAGAGAGAAGTAAGTGTGTGTGAGTAGAAATTTTCCTCTAATCTTCCCTCTGCAAATTAATTCTGAGATGAAAAGAGTAATTAGAAAGAAAAAAAAAAAGCCGCAAGAAGATTTATTGGTCAGCGAGTCTAGAGCTCCGGGTTTGTGCTGCTTTTGTTGGAGCTGCAGCAATCTTTTGGTTTATTTTAGATGCTGGGAAGGCATCTTTAGCAACTGCACTGAAAGAGAAGGTAGCGTTGAAGCGACCCAGGGAAGCGAGGAATGTGCTTAGGGAACGAGCGAGCTCCTGTGGTTGCCTTCGCAGCAGCATGTCACCGGGCTCGGTGGGTGAGTTTTCCTTGGCAGGACCCAGACGGCATCCCCAGGACTCCCTCGCTGAACACGGGAGGTGTCCTCTCTGTGCCCTCCATGCTTGGGCTTTCTAAGGGTAGTATTAGCGGTATTTAGCATCAGAATGACAGACAGACAGACAAACGCCCTCCTGTTACAACCCTTTCCTGAGCTTCAAATCTGAAAGCGAAATGTGATGTGCAATTACAGGCTACAGGTTAACAGGGGAAGATTGTCTGTTTAACTGATCGGGTGTAATCGCGGACCGTGCCACAGCTGGAGGCCAGCAGTAGGGCCAGACCCCACGTGTAAGGGCAGAGCTGTCCTACCGCGGTCCGTCTGCTCCTTTTTCATGTGCGAGGGGGAATCAGGACTTGTTGGCAGAACAGTGAGCGGCTTTGGCACAAAAGGCAAAACGTATGCGTGGGCTATTATACACAGACCTCCTGGGCGACTTCTCAGCACTTGATTACATTTTAATTGTTTTTGTAATGTGAAAGTGAGCCTACTCTCCTGAGAAAAAAAGCACTGTTTCTATTAATCTAATAGGTTATAGCAGGGTATTAGCAATTAGCTGTGTGCTTTTTATTATGCTATAATTATTAATAATGAGGGGCCTCCAGGAGCCCCATTTTCGATAGCAAATCCCATTCGATCGAGCAGTCAGATGGTTTGTTTTGGTCTAGGTTTGACAGATGGATCTAATGTGGTGTGAGCTGCGTTGAATCGAGCGGAGCCTGGGCAGAAATCTCTAGCTGATGTGTCCCCTGTAACGTGGTAGCACCAGCAGCACAGTTCTGGGTACTACACAAATAGGTCCAAAGAAAGTTCCCTGYGAAACAAAACCCACAAGTTGATCAAGGAGCTACCTTCCTTCATTTCTGTTGTTATTATTAGCAGCACAGACGGACTCTCCAGCAGCTAAAGCTACCTTTCCTGCCATTCAGCTGAAGGCAGATGGAGAGCATTTGGGGGCTGTATCATAAATGCTGGTCCTGTTATTCTCTAGTCGTCTGCAAASGGCCAGTCCTGGAGTCCAGGCTGTGATATGTACTCCTGTACATATTGCAGCACCATGTTTCAAGCTACCTATGACTTGCCCAGTGCTTATTCAACATCATGTTTTCCAGGCCAGAAATCTACAGCCATGGCTCAGAACAAACTCGGGGAGAACTATTTTTTAAATATTTCCTTTTTACACAGAAAAAAACATTCTTACCATCGTTTTACTGAAAACCCATAGTTACTCAGAATTTCTCCAAAAGAGGCTGAAGTGCTGGTGGGCAAGTAACTGTGGTATGAGAAATTGTACATGTTGGGCTTTTAAAATCTCACATGTGCAAAAGAGATTCGGGGAACCACGTTTCTAAAAACCCTTATCTGGCTAGAGCATGCCCTAAGGCTCTGCCTTTGGTGCTGTCCTTYGGAGGGACAGTCCCTGCTCCTTCCCAGGATGGCTGAAGCTGAGAAGTAATTTTCCCTGCCGTGGCTCTTGCTTGGTGTGAAAATTTACTTTGCAGGAAGGAAAAAGCATATATGACCAGATAACATAAACTTATAGAAAAGACTGTGAGCTAACCCCTCAGTTCTACCTTATCTGAATTTTTCAGATCTTGATACTGCAGCCTGACTATTCTTCTAAGCGTGTTTTTGGGGACTGTTTCAGGACCTAGTAACTTCCCAGCAAAATGGAGAATTTAACAGCCATAATTTTATTGAGGAGTCCTGCTTCTATTTGATAGCTTCTGCTAGGAAAAGAGCTTTACAAGATCAGTGTCCTTCTGAGCAATTAAGTAGCAGGGTCCCCTAATCTCTGAAGTCATACACAAAACAAATAGAGCCGTAGATGTTGTTTCTCTGGGATCATAACAGTTATTTATTGCTTTTAATAAGTCTGAGTTTCCTTGGATCTGTCAGAATATCCTTTTGTACTAGTGTCAACGGGAGTAATTCTAACAGTCAGTGGAGCCCATAAGGTAATGGGCTGATGAAATCAGAATTATGACCAATGTCTTTTTTATTTTCTTGCATAATGAAGGAAAAAGAGAGCCTAGAAAAACTCTGGGGAACTTCAAACCCTGTGGTTTTCTAGCTCTTTCATAAAAACCTGTTKTTTTAAAGTTTCAGGTTTACAAAGCTTCTCTCACTTTTCCACATCTAGTAAAGCAGTTTTAYAGTGAACTTGCACTTTTAAAAGTATTACAAGACAGAAAACCACTCACATTCATCTTCTTTCATGGTTTCGTTTTGGTTTTCATCACCTGTAACATAGTTCAGGGTGCAGCTGCAATCAGGAGGGTGGGAAGGACCTAGCAAGGCTGTTTTCCCTCGGCACGAGTTAGACTGGGTGCCCGTTTAAGAAGATGGACCGTAATGTCTTACATCATTAGTTCATCATATGTTGCTGCATTTGGTCAGGAGGGGCRTTTCTAGCAAGAGAGTCCCAATATAGGGGCAGACACTCCAATAACTGCTGGAAGCATAACTAGGAAGAAGTGTGGTCTGAATGATGGAGAGGGTCATGAATACATATTTTGGAAACTAATGATCTTCCCTCCATGTTTTCAGGCAGGCAGGGGGACTCCAGCTCTGTGGTTTTTTGCCCTGGGCAGTTGCACCACTATCTGTATCCAGTTTTACTTGATCAAGGTGCTTGATCACCTCACCTGTTTGGGCAGGAAAAGTGCTTGTGGTTAAGYTTAGGCTTGGTTGTGTTTGTCTCTCGGAGCCAATGATGGCAGTCATTAGCGTAACAAAATTACATGTACGCCCATATGTGTTTGCATGCCTTTGTAATATATATAGATAGTAGAAATAATTTCTTAGGATCAACAACAGCCTGTTCTCTGCTTCACTGTGCTTAGTGTGRTAACTGTCTTTTATAAACAATGATTTTCCATGCATTTTCCTAGATTTCTTTTAGCCTTTACAAAGCATTTGCCAGCTTCTCAAAGCACTTCACCGAAAGCCAATTCCTCATCAGTCGTCACACACTCTGGATGAAGCAAGGCTGTTCCTGAAGAGTGGAAGTAAAGTTTGAAAACATATTTTCACAGMCATTGTGATAAATTGTATTCACGATACAGCTTTCAAAACCTGTAAGTTTTACTTGTATGGCACTTGGATAATACTTGAATGTAATGTACATCCTCCCATGCAAAAKGTGTTCTCCTGGAAACTGTGTGTGCAGAAATAGACAACCATTGTGCACCRGCACAGGCTTCTAAGAATAATCAAAAGGGCACAGAAACACCAGGTTATCAGGGAAAGGGAACTTCTCACTGAATAACCATTCTAGCTCTGGCCTCTCAGTCCTGAATCTCAAGGGAAAGCTATTCTACACCAGACTCCCTCCAAAAACCCCACCCTAAATCCTTCAAGAGATGAGTCTGTGAACTGGAATTCAAAACTGCATTGGATACTGAAAATCCTGGACKCAGGAGAGATGCTGGCTTAAGGAGTGTTTCAGTTTCCTCCTCCCTCCCCTTGCCACCTTCTACCTTTCCCGGAGGTGATAAATCACCCCCCTCTGCTCTCCCCATAGGAGATAATCGCCTCATCACCTTTTTCCCTATGAACACTTATTTTTGCTTTACAGATACCAGCAACATTTTCTCTCGGRTGGTTTAACTAATTACCATATCAAGTTCAASTCAGAGCAATTGTTCTCAACCTGAATTTAACACTGACAATTACTGCTYCTCTTTCAGATCAAAAGAAGAACTTYTGTGTCAGAATGCTTGGCTATTTCTCCATCTATAGCAGATACCGCTTTCCCCTAAGCCCTCACTAGCCCTTAGAAACACACAAGAGCCCTAGGACGGTTCTTCAGAGACCCATGTTTCATGCCCTGAAGATTATGGCAAGCATTTTAAATGCAATTATTTGATACTGCAATTTCAAATGAATAAATTACCTTTCCCTATTCGAGTYCAGGCCAAATCTTGATGAAGGGAACAAAGACCTTTGTTCCAAGGTGGCTCTGCTGACCCTGTCGGGAATGCTGGGCTGCRGGGCTGTGAGGTGGAACAGTTAAATAGTGCCTGGGGGGCTGCAGGSAGTAGATGTGACTCACTCCAGTCTGAGGACTAGACTGGCCTTTCGTATTTGCACAAAGAGTGAACTCACTGCCCATGCTGCAAATATTCTCTTTCCACCGCAGACTTTCCATGTATTATTTGCAGCGGGAAGGAAATTTTTAGGTTTTTGACTAAAGGCAGAGGATGGTCAATAGAGACCTGCAAAGGGTCAGGTGAAGGAACACAGGAAGCCCCCATAATCGGTGAAAATGGAGGACACTGAATTGGTTACTCCTGAGACCATCAAAGCAGAAGGATTAGCCCACTGTCCCTCCTGTGAACCCCACCAAAGGGAGACAACCAAATAAATTCTCCCCGAAAACCTTTCAGGCTAAATGGTACAGCACCCTGTGTTGCCTTGTATTGCCTASAAGGGTATAGGACCTATTATAGTGTGCGGAGAAGAGAATTTGGGGACTGAGTAAAATTTATGGTGACATGTTTTAAGGGAATTATGGGCATGATTATGGGAYGTTTAGGGAAAGGACCAAAGGTGGAGAAACAGAGGTTGGAGGCAGATYGGGAGGAACAAAGCATAGCAATATAAAAGGAAAAGGGGATAAAAGGGGCCAACGAAGCGCAGGCAGGTGACTGACCAGCACCCTTGCCCTGTGTTTGTCCTCTCTCCTTATCAAATGYTATTTCTGACTTTTTGTACGGGCATGCTCTCGGAGGATGCCTGTGCGACACTAGCCAACTTCAGACTGGACTAGCCAGCAGCAGGATAAGAGGTCTGGGTACAGACCCGGTGCAGGACCGTGAGTCTCAGCGGCTCGAGGGTCCAGGTGTCAGCAGTTGGCTGGGGACGGGGGACGATGGCARCCCAGCTATCTGGGGCTGGCGTGGCAGAAACTCCCCTGTGTCCCATAGCTCACTGAGTCAGCAACCTCTCAGCAACTTAATTTCTCAGTAGTAGTTCCCTCCTTGCTTTTTTAAGGAAGAAAAATTACAGAGGAGAGACACTTCTAGAAAAACGATGYCTTTCAGGCTGAATGGCTTTATTAACTGTGAGACAGCCTCTCTGAAACCATGCCGCTATGTCCCACCCATCCTGGAGAGGAATTTGCCTCCGCATTTGAAGTTTACTGAAAGGTTTATGTGAGGATATGTGCTGTGATTTCCGTCAAGTTTAATGGTGTTTAAAATATAACTGTTCCAATAGCAAGGTGCTGCTCAGTGAATTTTATGCTGAGGCTTTCTATTAAATCCCTATAAACAGAAGTATCTTCAATTGCTGTGACTGTCCTTCATGTCATCAGCTTAAACACTAGCAAGATTAAAATTGCTGTAAAACTGAAGAACTGAAAAAATCCACGTGGGCTCATTTAGTTGTCTGGGCAGAGGGCTGGTCCAAGCTCCCCAAAGGGACTTGGAAAATTCAGCTCAATCCCCTTCTGATGTAAAGTTGGGCAAGCTCATACACGCTAGTTGCACAGAAGACTTTTGACTCTGAACTGTCATGAATAGCAGATACATAAATTTGGAGAAGCCTCATCTCCACGGGAAGTTTTTGCCAGTTCCCCRGTGCCTGAAGTTTTTCTTCTGGCCCTCTTCAGGCGCGAGTGACGTGGTGTCTCAGATGTGTTGGGAGTCACCAGTGGTGTTCCTCCACCAGCTCAGCCTGCGACGATTGCTGTTTGCATCCTTTCTGTATAACTCAGAATACCAGGCAGTATCCTGGGCACATAAATAACATTTGGAGAATGGACTTGAACCCATTGACATGACCTAACCTGACATGGGCATCATGACGTACCAGAAAAATTTGATTCAGGAAGGTCTATGGGACATATAGATGAAAAAAATTTTTGTTTGGTTTTGTGTTTTGTTTTGTTTTGTTTTGTTTTTTAATGTTTCTAAGAAAAATAAGTCTTAACTCTATAGCAAGGGTGCAGGTTTACAAAGTACCTTGTTCATAGTCTCTTTTGGCACTCCTTGGGAAATTAACTCTTTCAGAGGATTCTGACCTGTATTAACAAAACGAACTAGACCTGAAATCAGCTCTACCCAAAACAAGCAATTCTGATGTTTTTTGAGATTCTGATTTTGCATTCAGCGTTCTTTAGAAAGTGCTGCCCAAAGTCAACACCTAGGTACTGAGTTGTAGATACACAGCTACGATTAATTTTAAATGGGAACCTAAGTCATGATTCTGATGTCTCCATTTAGACACAAACTCAAAAGTTTAAAAAATGCTGAACACAAACCAGCTTGTATAAAAATCAGCAATCAGCAGCTCTGAAAATCCATCACTTCTCTCTCTACAGTGCCACCATCTTCTTTCTCCTGCTCTGCTTGTTTTTCAGACAGGAAAAAAGTAAAACGCACGTATTAGGACACCGTCGCCTACGTACCTTATGAAAGCCTACAAATATAGACTATAGGAGCAGACAAAGGGAACAGGAAATTTCAATCAGTTGTGCAGTAGAAGGGTAGTCCGGAGTAATCAACTGACCACCCTCCCTCACATACCTCACTCGCACGCATGCACGTGATGTACAGCATTGTAAGGAACCAAACTGTGAGAAACTGGATTGCAGGACATTTGTCTCAAAGATTCCTTATCTGGGTGGAGGATGTGATGAACCAAACTGTGAGAAACTGGATATTCCTTATCTGGGTGGAGAATGTGATAAGGGCGACTACAAGGTCACAGAGACCTCTGGTTTGTGAGGGGCTTTGTGTTGAGCCATCCTGCCAAGCCATGCCCTTGCCGCGTGACAGGCGGGGCTGAAGCCCCGTGCAAGGTGTGCCCACACKCAGGAATGCAGAGATGGGCAAGTACGTGCCGTCGTCAYGGAAACTGCAGCCCCTGGATGGGAATAAAAGGGGCTGCAAAGACAAGACCGAGCAGAGGCGCTACCACCCACCACCGACAGCACCGAGAAGCCRTCCAGAGAGGCGCTACCACCCACCATCGAAGACACCGAGAAGCCCTCCCGCACCTCTATCGTCCACCACCGACAATACCGAGAAGCCCTCCAGTCTGCGCTATCGCCCACCACCGAAGACTCTGAGGCTTGGACCCCCGGAACGCCGCGGAKTCATGGTGGTGRCTATTCTTGCAACTCTATCCCGAATGCTTGCTTGATTTCTGTYTTTTTATTCTATTCTATCCTATCGCTACTACCTCAATTTTTACTATTGATACGCTACTGCCTCAGTTTCATTTTTTACTTTTAATAATAAAAGCCGTTCTGGGCATACGGCATTTGACCCCGTTTGTGTCTTAATCTCGCTCTGGGGATCACATCGAAACCTCCCCCGACGTTGGATCGGGACAAGCATGCTCCAGCACAGCTGGGATTTATTATAAAATCTCAGAAACCTTACTCCAGATATTAGATAAGATGGCAGGAGAGGTGGGTATGTCAGGAGCCTGTAACACTGTGGAGTTTGCCAGTTTAAATTCTCAGCTGRCRATAGGGAGTGGGTCATAGCCCCAGRTAGGAAGGAAGGAAAAAGAGAACGAGGGAAGGAAAGCATTTCTACCAGTTTTATCAAAGGARAGTTTTCTGCTGTATATCCCATGCCTGGTTCAGCTCCCAGAGCATGAAGAAGAGACATGAACCAGTCAGCAGAAAGATCTGGACATCACGAGCGCCCATAACCCTGTAGCTCTGTAATACGGCACTGCCATTGCTAGGGACAGGCTATGGGCTGAGTTTGCACAGTCCCAGGATGGAGGCTTGTCCAACCTGCTCTGTTTGAGCTTTTCTTGACCTGCCTGCAGCTTTGTTTTGCTTGGTTTAGCTGAAACTGCAATTTTTCTAACTGGTGTTTATGGCTAATATGTTTTACTTTTGTTTGTCTCTGTGTGGTGCCACCATGGTTTTATGGCTCTAACTTGTCAGGACATAGAGGTGGGGATACAAGGTGTGGCATTGGATGGGCTGGCACTGRAGAGCCCACATCTATGAACAGCTCAGCAGCAGTTAAAGAAATGCAGATCTGCAGATGGACAAAGATGGGTTTAGGGCTAACAAAGGTAACAAAGAAATAATGTTTAACATATCGAAAAGGTAGCATAAATTCAGGTGTGATGTGCAGCTGTAAAGCAATGATGAAAGAGAAAGTTGTAAAAGCATAAAATGACCCCAAGTGGAGCCCAGAGTGAGGGAGGAGAAACCATCTASGTGAACATTATATTCCTCCCAGTGAAGGACTCCAGACCCTGATGACTCACCATAATACCCCMCCACCACCAGAGAGAAACCAACCTTGGGACCCAAAGCAGCAGGGGAAAGGTGAATGTGACAGCAGGAAAAAGGGTGAAAAACTAAGAAATGTACGTATAACAATTTTGACTTTATTAGTAGTGTATTATCATTATTATTATTATTATTATTATTATTATAAAAACTTCTTCCATATAGAATATTATTTATCTTTCTGTAATAGTTAGATCTGGACTAATAATAATTCTAAGGTTAGACCTTTAAGATTTCACTTATACTAACAACAAACTCTTGCCTTTATGTATAAGGTGTGTTTCCTGTTTGCATATAAACCAGATTTTGACCTTACATGCCCTGGCCAGCCCCTCCTGCTCCTCCCTACACCTACCAAATTTCTGATGTCACTGAGAATGCTGGAAAAAGAGGTATTTATTTGGTGTTTCGGGGTGATTGACAAAATATGGATGTGCACCTACATGGCTGTATCTTGCTGAGAAAATCCGAGCATAGTCTTCTTGTTACTACTAAACGCAGCCCTGGTTGAGTTTGTGTTTCATGTCTGTTTGTCTAGCTTCTCTCTGGTATTGCACTTTGTCTTGGTACCTTTGGCTCTCCTCTTTACTAATTTTTCCAGCTGACAATTACAAGTATTGGGGATCATTAGACACGCATCATCTGTTTTTAGCTAAACTGCAGACAAACAAATTAAAGCTTAGAATTCAGGACTTCTCAGTTCTCAAAATGCAGTTTTTTGTTCCTTGATTGCATTCCAAGTCTTAACAGCTATGTATGATCTCCTTTATTCCCCKTTTAGTGTAATCAGAGCAGATAAAATGGAAGATGACTTGTAGCTAAGATGACTGCCAGCCAAGGCAAATGTTTCCTTCACCAGTGGTACCTAAGCTGTGGTGTGCAGACAAAAAAATTACCCAGGGGGTGGTCCCTAATTGATCTTTGAAATCATAATAACCCATACTATTCCTTGTATATGATTTTCAGATAAAAAGTCTGATACTAAGAAGATGCAATGCTGCAGGAAAGATTTTGACCCTTAACAGTAATCCACTGATTCGGAAGCTTTGGTAAAGCTGCCAGTGCCTTGTTGTGTCCTGTGTGCTGTTACACAAATGAGAGCTGCTCCTTGGCAATCCCTTCTGTGTGGTATCATTCAGAAAACATTTAAGATGGATGATAAGTGTTATATGAAATCGTTTCAAAAAGCAGTTTTAATGGGARAATGATGTCTTTAATAAATTTCCACAAGAAGAACTAGGAGTTTCAAAACTGTCATTTTTTTTTCTTTACAGATATTCAGGTTGTGTGTTTGTGTTTATATCTCTGTGTATTTTTTTCTCTTCCTTTTATGTCTTTTGTAATTATACATTTGTAATTATATGTTTATAAAATTATGTAATTTTTCAGGAGAGAAGAGAAGATATCCTGTTGTAAACATCATCTATTTGAAAGAAGGTGTAAAGTAAAAAAATTGTAATACAAAAGCTAGAATCTTTCATAAATGAAATAGTTGTAAAATGTTTCTTTTTCTTATTTTTACTTAAAATAATTTGTGATTAAGTTTATTCTATTTATTAAATGGTAAACATGGGGTCATACCTGTAGGAAAAAAGCCAAACCCCAGGGATCTAATCTGATGGCTAATCCGATTAAGTCAGCCAAGCTTTATCTAAAATTTCTGTGCCTTCAGAACATGCAGTGATTTCACCATTACTCAGAGTCTGGATTAATTTCATCTATTTCTGTTTCTTCTGGGAATTTAGCAATGCCCTTTGTAACAAGGCTGTTTTCATCTCAGTGGTGTTGCTATATACATATTGGCCTTTGATAATACAATCTTGTTTCCTGGACGGTCCGCATCCATTTGAAGGAGAYGTTCCGATTTAATTATAGACTGTGACTGTGCATGCCCTGGGTGGTTGTGTCCAAACCCACAGAGCTCTGAGCTTCCCTCTCTTCTCCCAAAATGAAACAGATTGGTTTTCAAGTTTACAGGTTGAGGTGGAGTTCCCAGTTGCACAGCCTCATTTGCAGTTATCTTTTTGTCAGGCACTAGCTGGTGCCCCACTCTGAGCAGGGGTAAGGAGAGGCAGCTCCCCTGCAATACTACCCCTGAGGTATGGAAGATGTCCACTGGTGCCTGGGAGCCACGCAAAATGTGGCATTTCCCTCGGGGGGGGGGGGGGTGGAAGGAAAAATCAATATATAGAAATTAATGTGCCTTTGTGAAGATTCAAAACAGATGGGGAAAAGGTCAAGGATTCTTTGTTGCTAAGTGCGTTTCTATGACAACTGCAATGTGTATGTTATGAGTGAGCAATCATTTGTTCCAGCTGCTGGATCATTAAAGGGGCAGCATTTCCCGCAGCACTGGGAATGTTATTCATGGCTTATTTACTTTTTCCTTACCCCTCTTTAAACCAAGGTTCAACAGGTAAGACTCAGTGAGTACATGAAAGCTTCAGTCAATCGCAGCATGCTACACCATAGGTCTGGATGAGTCTGGATTGCACAGTGTGTGCTTTAGAGGATGCTGGGGGAGCTTAGTAAGGAGATTAGGGTGATGAATTTAGATCCAATCGTGCAATTAAATCTGTACACTCATGATGAGATATCCTATGATTCTATGATTCTATGATGCTGGGCTGTGTTGGATGTGTTTCTGTAGAATTTATGGCATGACTTGAGATGCATGTGATTTGTCTTTCCACTCATCTGTAACACAGGAGTAATAGTATGTACCAAGAATCATAGAATAATAGAATCATAGAATCATTAAGGTTGGAAAAGACATCTAAGATCATCAAGTCCAACCGTCAACCCAACACCACCATGCCCACTAAACCATGTCCCGAAGCGCCACATCCACACGTTTTTTGAACGCCTCCAGGGATGGTGACTCCACCACTTCCCTGGGCAGCCTGTTCCAAAGCTTGACAACTCTTTCAATTTTTTTCAATTCTTTTTTTCTCAAAAAAAAGAAATTTTTCCTAATATCCAATCTAAACCTCCCCTGGCGCAACTTGAGGCCATTTCCTCTCGTCCTATCGCTTGTTACTTGGGAGAAGAGACCAACACCCACCTCTCTACAGCCTCCTTTCAGGTAGTTGTAGAGAGCAATAAGGTCTCCCCTCAGCTTCCTCTTCTCCAGCCTAAACAACCCCAGCTCCCTCAGCCGCTCCTCACAAGACCTGTGCTCCAGACCCTTCACCAGCTTCGTTGCCCTTCTCTGGACATGCTCCAGCACCTCAATGTCCTTCTTGTAGTGAGGGGCCCAAAACTGAACACAGTATTTGAGTTGCGGCCTAACCAGTGCGAAGTACAGGGGTGACTTATAAAACATTTGGATATCGCCTTAAAAAAAGTTAATTAACTGGAATGATGGTAGAAAACTACTCCTTTCTTCACACATTGAAAGAAGAGGACAAAGCTGTCATCATGGCCTTGTTGTCCATTGCTCCAGCAGCATGGGGATCTGGTCCAAGAAACACAGATTTTATTGTTCATAGGAGTCAAATTTTTGAATCCTTYCCATTCACCTCATTTTACTTATTTTTTTCCCTAATGCTTTCATTAAAAAAAACCCTGAACAACAAAACGACACTGGAACGGGATTGATACAGGGTCTATATTCCTTGCCAGTGACACTGAAGAACATGTCAGGTAATATTTCTTTTATGTGAATTGTGTATCTGAAAAAGGTGACCACTTCAGTGTCTCTGAGCCTATCAGTCACTTCTGGTGGGATGTGCAACCCTCTGTCTTCTCTGCATTGGAGTGCAGTACTCCAGCTGACAGCCAGAAAATGCCTCTCTAGGTTTCAATACGACGTCTCRTTGGCTTCTGGCTGCTCGTGCAGTTTGCCATTCTTCAATAAGGTGTGGGTTTTTTTGGGTTTGTTTTTTTTTTTTCATATATCAGTGCAATAGAAAATATCAACTTCTACTTATTGATTAAAAGAAAAGGGAAGAACAAACAGTCCCAAAGAAACGTCTGTGTCCACTGGGACTGACTGCTTCTCTAGACTGCTACCTTCTTCTTGATTTTGTCTAGGAATTAAAATGTCTTCCACTGTTTATGGCTTTGTAAGTTTTTCTTTGGAAAACTCACTATGCAAACCCATTACCACTAAGAAATGAAACTTAAGGGTGATGAATGTGGGGGAAAAGCTTTATGCAAGAAGCATTAGGAAACTCTGAAATTGCATATTGGTAAGACATAACAGTCCAGTTGCCATCAAAAGACTCATTGTAGCAGGAGAGAGAGAAATTGTTCTAGTGCCATGACTTGCTTTGGCCAAGCAGCAGAGTTAGTGTTATTTAGGTGGGAAGTGACAGCTGCAATAAAACCAGGCCTTCAGTATCAGAAAGACAGGTCATAATATAGGCTTGGCTAACAACTCTTTTGTCTGTCTTCTGACAAATAGTCTTTCTCTTCTGCACAGACTTTTTTTTCTTCATATTTTCTTTGTTGCAGCTGGTGGAAGAAGAACAACACAAAGCGGCTGCTCTGTGTTTTGGATCCTGTCCATCTTGCCTCACTTCACCATATGGAGTGATAATGGACTCCACTATTCAGATCTTGTTKTGTTCTTTGAAAAATATGGAGAGGGAGGTATTTATTAAATTCAGTCAAGAGTGGCAGGAACAGTGCTAAAGATCCTGGAAACTGCGCATCCCTCAGTGATTTACCACCTATGTGGTTGACTGTCTGTCTGGAAGACTGGGCTCAGCTGCCCTCTGCATCACAGTTCTTTATCCCTCAGTTTAGGCTTTTCACAGCCAGCCATAATGCAAATTTCTCCACGCCACCTCAYATAATTTTGCTTGGTGAAAGAAGAGTTTATTCCCCACTTTGCAGCCACAGCCTGGTGAAATAGCTAATTACTTTAGTGGTTTCAGCTTGGTGTCTGTGCTTGTAGAAACAAAGATCTGGACTCACATCTGCTCCAAACCGAGTACAGACAGGGCAGCTTAACAGCACAACGTTGGACTGAAGTGTCTCAAGGGTCGTTCCTGTACTGGGTCACYTGCATTTGGAGAATCGGAACTAGGAGATGTGGGAAAAGAAATTCGATGGGGGACATGTCTGCTGAGAGTGCAGCTGGGGGGGAACTGGAACAAGTTGTACAAAGGTAYAGAGATGGGATGAAAACTGATGCACTGCTATCTGGGTGCATCTCAGATAGCTATCTCAGATTAGCTACCCGAGAGGAATGGCATAGAAAAGATGGCTGGAGGAAATAAGACTAAAACATCAGCTTTGGAAAAAAAGAGCAGAATTGGGAGAGTCCTCCAGATGATGCTGATTTCCAGAGCCTTGAAGGTGAAGTCAAGTTCCTGAGTCCTGTCATCTGCTGTCAGAAAAAAAGTCTCGTTTTCATGTGGGTATATCCAAAAAGATAAGATGACAGTTTATTACTTCTGTCAGTTATTCCTGTACCTAAAGCATCTTATGTGGCGCAGTCCTGTGAAAGAAGCCAATCATGCCCCATTTTGGAGTTACTGAATTTGATGGTCAGCTTCCTTTAAATATCTTGGAAGCACTTTTAATTTTCCTCTGTTCCTTTTACAAACACTAATCACACAAAMCCTTGAGAGTATGTAAACCTTTTACCCTTACTATAGTATCCAAACACCTCACAAGTAGTAACCTCTTCACTAATTTGTGCTTTTGGGTGGAGAAGAGCTAGGCAAAAAATCATATTTATATTGTTGCCAGAGTAGCCTCGATGATACATTTCAGCTAGCTGGGTATGAGTTGCTTGAGCCACACACAATCTACCCGTACTCCTGTAGCACAGTTCCCGAGGTGCTCAGCCTCAAGCTGTAYGCACATGGAGGATGGGAAAGTGGGGATAACCTTCTTTGAAACCTTATTTTTAATGGTAAGAAGTTAAGGCTTAARAAGTGTTCATTTTCATTCTCTTACTGAATGCCCCATTACAACCAGTTCTGAAAATGCAGGTGTTGACCAAGAACTGCTGATATTCACACACACTTTCTTACCCCATCSTATTTTGATGGCAGAGCGGCTCCTGTTGTCAGTCTGACCTGACCAAACACGAGTTGTAAAACTATTTTCTGACCTGCTGTTCTCGCTTCCACAGACTTTTACAGGCCTGGATTTACCAAGGGGTAGAAAAGACTCTCCTGAGCCCTGTGTTGTTCTCATTGCTGCCTGGATTCCTCCTCCCTCCCAAACTGGGGATTTATGCTCTCATTTTCCCATGCATCACTGGTTCTCAGTGTCTTTTGTGTGAATATAAGTGTATACTGCACCACATTGCAGATGCAATGTTGCTTGCAGATTAACACATTTGTGAGTCCTTTAGGAGAAAGTTTCCTTAGTGAAACTTATCTTCATCGAAAAGGCTATTAGCTATGAAGAGAGCAGAAAAATGAAACGCTAGTTAGAGCAATAATCAACATGGCTGAGGATGGAGCTAAGTACTGTGCTCACAAATGTGAATATTAATAAGCRTCTGCAGGGAAACATCAGTTATTTTGTAAGGCATATGCTGTAAAATTAAAATTTATTCAGTTAAAAAAAGAGAAACATGACAAAAAAAAACAAAACAAAACCTCAAAAAATATTAATCAAAACATAGTATAATTCTAAATTATTTGTTAATTCATTTATTTTTCTTTTTTTACCCACTGCAAAACCTCAGGGGCTCAGAYAGATAGAAAGATCTGATAAGAGCCAAAGCCAAAACAGCCGAACCTACCAACTCATGAAGGAGGCACACTCGCCTCTCCCCTGCAAGTTCCCTGGATGGCTCCAGTAGTTTCCAAAACAGTTGCAAAAATTAATTAGGACAGAGGAGGTACAAGAGCAAGCTGTAGTAACAGCTAATTAATCCTCAAATGAGAGCGACCTGCATGACAATTCTTAGGGCTTTCAAGAGCGGCACTGCCGTAAGGTGGTGGCCGAGCTCCTGGGGATGCCAGGAGGAACGGCCGCTCTTTCCCAGGCTAATGCCAGGGCATCCACCGCTCCATCAGACTAGGACGCTGGATCTGCAACTCTGAAGGACAGCCCTGCCGCTGGAAAAAGTGCCCAGCAGTGGGTCCAGGGGTACTGGGAGCAGTGTCAAGCTCCCAAAATGTTAGGCAGCTCTTTTAGAAGCCCCCAGAGCAACTTGCCTAAGGATTGCACAGGTTGGGAAATTGCAAGCTGCCAGCTCGACTGGAAGGTAACCTAAGGCAACATACTCTAAATGTCATAAACACCAGTCATGTTATTTACCCTTCKTAAGTTTTTGTTCATTTTTTTTAAAAAGAGAAATATCAGAGCTGAAAAGATTTACAATATTTATTTTGTTAATTGCCTAAAATTGTTATTGATATTCAGCTCCAGGGTGTGCCTTTCCTCCTGATTTACTGCGTATCATAGTTGTGAAATACTTTTCTTAAATTCAATAACTTCAAAATAGCTCTCTAATGACAGGGTGTTTTCATCGCAATCAGTAATAAAATTCTCCTTAATTTAGGGGAATTGATAAACAAAAGCTCTGTGTGTTTCCAATACTTTCCTTGAAGAATTTTCTAATTCTAATTCCAAGCTTGTCTTTTTTATTTTTTTTTTTAAATAATAATATTGCTGTAAGAAGCCCAAGTAAAGTTTCTCTGGTTTAGGGCTTCTAGCAGAGAATTTATGTAGGCATAAGCTCAAAACAGCAGGTAGGAAAGAATCCATCTTAAATGAAGAATGATATATCACTCTTCAAAAGTAAAACTGGAAGTTGTTTAGTTTTGAGGAGCTAATAATTTTTTCATTAACCCAAATGCTTCTTTTATTCAAGACATTATGAAGGTTAATTGTGCATTTCTGAGCTGGAATGTACTAGAGAAGTGCAAACTGTCATTGATACTTGTTAGCCATTTAGCCTGAGTCTTTCAATTATTTAGAGAGGTAATTGCTTACAAAAGTACTGTAATCATAATCCTTACCTACCTCTGCTGATGTCATTATGGATTTCAGCTCTCTAAGAGAGTTTTTACTCTGTGTATTATCTCCTTTGTCTCTCAATTATTGGTTTGTTTTACATTAAGTTCAATGCATCTGCAACTCACTAAGAAATCCCACAGATATTTTCCTCACAAGAGTGGAATTTTGTGAGCCAAAAATAAAATAAGCTAATGCCATGCTGGGTCTCTGGTTTATTTTGCAGGCTAAACCTCTAAGGGATATAAATAAGAAAAGAAAGAGTTTGCACTGATAGTACTGCTGATTCCAGTAATGGGCTTTCAAGAGAGTGCGTATTTRCAGAGGAGGAGGGAATACATTTGCTACAAATTCAATGGCAAAAAAGAAAAGGGAAAATGTTTGACACACAATGACTAAGTGCTGTTCATACTGAAGGAGTTAAGAGTTAAAGTACTCTGGAGTAAGAATGTGTCTGTGAAGATCTGAGAAAGTAAATAATGAATAATAAAACACTATGAAYTGGGATACAGCTGACCTGGAAGGAAAATAGTATAGGCAAATACTAACCCTCTTAAGAAAGAAACCTAAAAAAGATCAACCACTACCTTTGTTTCCACAAACTTATGTGATAGCTCATGATTTTAACTGGTATTTGTTAAAGACAGTATTTCTTTTAGAGTGATGAAAGAATGGCAAAAATACCATTCGTGTTATTACAATATTGGACATCCCAGCTACTGGTGGAAAAATTTAATGATGTGAGGAATATAAAGATTGATCTTAACAAGTCTCGGCAGTAAAACAGATTTTGTCAAGAAAAATACGAAGATTTTGATAATTGTTATTTTTCTGCATTCTGTGTCAGAATGTTGCAATAGATTTGACAATTGCTAAGGTTACATKCTCGTGTTAGGAGTCAGCATGCAACCGATAGTAATGAGTAATGATTTTCAATGCTTAAAAAGCCAATATAATATGGTTCTTTCACTGACAAAGTGAAACTGTCGTGGTTTAACCCCAGCCGGCAACTAAGCCCCACACAGCCGCTCGCTCACTCTCCCCTGGGTGGGACGGGGGAGAGAATCGGAAGGGTAAAAGTGAGAAAACTCGTGGGYTGAGATAAAGACAGTTTAACAGGCAAAGCAAAAGCCGCGCACGCAAGCAAAGCAAAACAAGGAATTCATTCACTCCTTCCCATGGGCAGGCGGGTGTTCAGCCATCCCCAGGACAGCAGGGCTCCATCACGCGTAACGGTTACTTGGGAAGACAAGCGCCATCACCCCGAACGTCCCCCACTTCCTTCTTCTTCCCCCAGCCTTATATGCTGAGCATGACATCATATGGTATGGAATACMCCATTGGCCAGCTGGSCTAGCTGTCCCGGCTATGCTCCCTCCCAGCCTCTTGTGCACCTCACAGAGCATGTGAGCTGAAAAGTCCTTGGGACATAGATTACCTAGCAACAACTAAAAACATTAGTGTGTTATCAACATTCTTCTTATACTAAATCCAAAACATAGCACTATACCAACTACTAGAAAGAAAATTAATTCTATCCCAGCCAAAACCAGGACAGAAACACATCTCGGAGACACCAGTGGTATTAAGCCACACCATCTGTCTGTCAGGAGAGCAGGCTTTCCATTAACTGCTGTTCAAACATCTTCAACATGTTTAAAGAGATGGCCGATTAGCCATCCAGCGTCCTTTGATTTTCTGTGTAGAACAGGAGCTAATGGTTTCTCAAGTGTCAGTGGCTGAAGTCTTGCAAGTTAAGTGGGGTGCACGCTATGCAATTTTTTTGCAGGCTTGATAAATTCTGGGGTAATGGCTATCGCCAGAGATTTGTTGCTGCAATCACTGGGAGGATGCAAGTGGTTGCCCAGTAGGCAGGAGGAGGTGGCCTACCACCACTGGTGTGACCAGGAGTTTTGGCAAGAGGGAAGTGGAATTAAGCTAAGAGAGTGAGAGGTAATTTCACTGAAAACCCTCCTTGGAGTAAGAGCAGTAGTTGGAGACCTTCAAATGGGGAGGAAACTATAGGAGAGTGTGGGACAGAAGGTTAAGGGCTTTTAGCAGGTTAAGTAGCAAATAGGTCTTTGGCGGTAAAAAATGCATGCTCTTGACTTTTTGGACGCCTTGACCCCTTGAAAAGTCTGTATCATACCTCATTGCATCTTTCTATGTATAAAGGCATGTGTCTCCCACATGCTACACAGTTTTTGAGCATTAGCAACCTTGTCATCTTCTGAAGCATTCTCAGCCTGCAACTGTAGCTAAAAGCAGCTCTAAAATAAAKCAAGTATCTTAAGTGAGGAGAGATTTCACTACATGAAGGAGAACAAAAGTTACCTGTGAGGGTCTCCTCTGCCTCATAAGTCAGGGCATGTTTTCCACCTCTCACTCTCTCATAAAGCTCCAGGGTGAAATCCCACCCTTTCTGAAGCAAATGGGCRTTTCACTTTGATTCCATTCAGCCAGAATTTAACCTTTTTGCTCTGTGTTGCCTTTTGACAGGTTGGTTTCCTTTCTTCCAGTCCTATCACAGCAAAAGCTGCGCATTAAACTCAGTTAACTTAATTGCAAATAAAGGATAGTTTGAGGATTCCAGTTTCACATTGTTGTTTTCATGCAAGGAAGTCCCAGCTGAGATTTGTACTCCCTTCCAGAGTATAAAATGAAAGGGTAAACAAGATGGCTGTTGTTTTTGGGGTTGATCATTCAGAAYCAGGTTCTCATTTATGATAGGTGCTTTGCACGTGGGTCTGCAAGACAAGAGCTATTAGTGTGAAGGAACTTGATTATTTCTTGGCATGGTTTAGATCCCCATTTGGTGCAAACTGGCTTTTCACTATACTCAGTGAATCTATRTATGTTTTAAATACATTTAAGCTTTGTCCCTATTTACATTACCTTTGAACAATATTATGAAGAAGTCTAATAGTTTAATTGGACTGCTGTTATTTTCTGCATAAACTGGTACCGTTTCATTTCTAACAAGAAAAAAAAAAACAGGATACTAAAATTACAAATAGAATAAATATTTCTGTTCCTACTATTCAAACCAATATCTTTTCACTGGTTGTTCAGTAACCTTTACACAGGGTGATCCATTATATTGATGTCTCTAAGGATACTTGCGTGAGTAAAACAGACTGGAGCTCTGAACTGTGATCTATGTAAATAGCTTGTTGCCAGTACTCACAGTTTTATCTTGGATATCAGTGCTGGGTTATTTTTAAATGCCCCAACTTCTTGGATAATGCAGTGACTTGAGAATGCTATTTTTCTTTGAAAATCAAATACAAAAACCAGACAGTCAACAACGAAAAGCAAAAGTCTGACGCTTACCTTTCCTCAGAGGAAACACAGCTGCAAATGGAGGTTTAACTCAAACCAAGGCACTGGTGAGTTAAGAAGGCTGTTGCGTGCCTTAGTTGATTAAAGGTGCCTATCAGGGTTATTTTCTGAAGGATCAGAGTTTTACAATACAACCAATTCCCAATATACTTGGCATCATTGTGATAACCCGCCAAAATTCCCATTGTACCACGAACACAAAGGATTAAGCTTATGATTTTCATGCCGTAGGTTTTTTCAACTCCTGTAACTGGTCATGTTGGTTTTTTTGTTATAATCTTGCCATCTGTTTTTGTTCCTTGGGTTTTGATTTTCCCTCCCCTGATGTTTTATTTGGGAATATTGTAATACTTTTAGAGTTTATTCAGCTGAAAAAAAATGCGAGCACAATAAGCTTTGGCTTATTTTTTCAATGCAGGATAGTGTTACTGTGTGCTAAGAAGTGTGCAGACAAATTGATGTGCCCAGCTATTTCATTTCTGCCGTGTGCATAAGCTGCTAAGAGCAAAAATGCTACTCTTGTTATTACTTGCTTTAGGAGGAAACACAGTCAGCTTCCATTAACCTATTAAAGCGGCTGATAGCTAATTCTGAAGTCTGCAGAACTCTTCAAAGAACAACTAGCAGTTCATTGATGTGCTAATACAAGCAAATAGATAACACCTTCTGTGATTTTAGATACAGCTGGAAGGCACGATTAGCCAACTGTGTCCTCTTTCAGTGTCTGGTGCCCCAACCCTGACTTGGAGAAATAGCTTGGTTCTGATTATGCACTGAATAGAATTCAATAACTGAGGCATTACTAACAAAATGAGATGCTAGGTAAGTGTGAAAATACTATGCCATCTAACTGCTCTTTCCTGATTTTAAGAAATATGATTTAGAAGTATTTCCCTATCATAAGCCCACAATTTGAATAAGCATTTTGCTTCTCCTCCTATCTCTGGATTCTGTTATTTATTTGTTGTATTACGGCAATGCAGAGGGAAGGTGATCTTTCTATAGACACACACACAAATACAAAGCAGTTTGAAATATGGATGTACTTCATTCTGTTGCATGTGGTAGAAACACAGACCTTTGAATAAACTGGCACACAAAGACATCTGCCCTTTGAAATTAAATGTTACCATCAGCTTCATGTGGTCATCTGGCAAAAGYGTATCAGAAAAGAGACAATGAGCAAAAAGATGTGTTCAAAGGGAGAGTCACTGATATGGAAATAAGAAGGGAGTTGCAGCTGTTTGGACACATCTGCTGGGTAAATGATGACTGCCTGTTAAACACTGCTCTTTGGCCTGAGARGAGGCAGCAGTCACCATGGAGGCAACCGCTGAAAAACAGGGATTTAAAGATACTGTATGCCAAAGCACAAAGAGCAGCTTGCTTTGGATCCAGTGGCATTTGTGAGCCTGATTCATCTATAGGACAGRGGAGGAAGGTTTATAACAGTGCTTGGGGCTCTTCTCACTTGATTTTGCACAAACACATAGTGTGAAGCTGAAACAGCYTCACAAAGATTACGGTGTTGAAATTAGAAAGCCAAACCCTCAGAATCTCTATGGATGAGGAACTGAAAAACTCGATTTCTGTGTTTTCTTGGGCTTGGTTCTGTATTCAACATGAACGTGCAGGTGGTCTGACCTGCCTAAATTTTACTCATGTTCTGCTTTGGATAGGGAGCAAGTAGAAGGACCAACTCCTGTTCTTGCTCTGCCTCTGGACACAATGTAGATGCAATGAGCTTGAGTCAGCTGGCCTCTAGGTATTTGAAACAATCTCAATACGCTTGAGGTGTGCGCTCCCCAAAAGAGCACAGATATAGCCAAAGAAACAAAATAATTGTTTTTTACATTTCAGAAGACACACTGTYGACTGAGAAACTAAGGGCAGTTCTCTATAATCTTAATCCACTGGCTTAGCCATTCTTTTCTTACTTGGTTACCTTTAATGAGCCAACTAGCATGAGAGTTAGCCCCATATTAAAAAAGCCAATATACACGTAGATGTCCACATGTAGCTCCTGTTATGCTCAATGGTGATTTAGAGCTCAGTTATTCACACGTAGGTATCCAGAGCTATGTGAGCTATCTGCGATATTGTCAAGTGTTGTCTAKCTGACTTTTAAATGCTGCTGAAAAATGGTGGCACCTCCCACAGGTCCCATATGACGGCCACCATCCTCTGCAAATGTTTCATATGTCCTAGAGCCTCTGAATGTCACTAGAGGCCTGCAGGTAGGTAACTAAAGCCTGACCCCAGTGGCTAGTTTGCTGAATAGCTCAAGCTCCACCGACTGTACTAAGCAAAACTCCATTGACCTGTGAACATATGCATTTAGGTGTCTTAATCTTGAAATTAATCTCATGCAGATTAGAATCGGTCTTTGAAAAACAATAGGTGGTTTGCRAAGTCATTAATGTCTTAGTGTTAAAGACAAAAGATTTTGAAAAATGGAATGTGCTTTTTATTGTTTCATAAACCAAGTTGTCTTTAATTTATCATGTGGATTTCAGCCTCTAAGAATCATTGCTAGACATATCCTGACAATAATTCTCTTCTATCAGGAACTGCTTTTGTCTTCTTAATAAATTTATGGCATAAGGTTACACCRCCACTGTTTCAAAAGCAGCCGTAAGGCCTAATTTTCCAGCTGTCCTCAATGTCTACTGTTACTTGGGTGCTAGTGGTTAGCTTTCAGATGACCACCTGGTGCAAGTGGAGGGAAAACCTTAAATTTGCCTGCTGAGKTGGACTGCTCTCTAGTGTATAGTTATCTGCGACATAAAGGGAGCTTCGGAAACTAAGATCTAGATTAYCAAAGACTGTTAGTTCCCTAAATCCCCACAGTTGAGGGTCTATTCCCATATCRGCTGAGTAGTTGATGGACAGTAAGGACATAATTCTCGATCTCAGACCCCTTCTTATTCCTTTCTTCTTAAGCCAGAGCAGACCCATAAGTGAACTGTAAGGTAAACAAAGCAGGTGTTATTATGCATGTTTTCTTTTTGTGGGCAATACACCATCACTGCTAGCCACAAAGCATAACGGATTCTCTGTTTAACAATAATTCTGATCAAAATATTAAAAGCTTATTCACTGCTGTATGTCAAACCTTGAAAATAATTGGCATTTATGAAGAGAAGGCCATGTAACAGCAGTTGCCTAGGTGATTTCAGTGTCAAGTACGACCACCTCCATGGAGTTTAAATACCTTTTCTTTAAAGACAGGTGAATATTTCCCATGTTAGTCCCTTGCTCCAGTAAGCTCAGTCTTTGTTCTTGGTGACTCATTGACAAGGCACTCCCAAAGCAAAAGACATTTCTGCTTTGCAATGCTGCATGGCTGGCATGTTAACATCTGTGTCCCCAGGGAAGTGYCACAGATATCACGAAGAGATATGTGCACAGATACCACAAAGATGTCTGCCACGAATACACAGTGCATCCCAAAGTCCTAGACGCTAGGGAAAAGAGAGAGCAGTGAGATTACCTAGCCTGGTCCCTCTATTCATGCAAGATTTCYTCCAGTGATACAGTCTCCAGTCTAATTGCAAAGGCATGAATGTGAGGTCTCCACTTCTTCTCAGGGGGAAAATGTTGCACAGACTAAGCTGTTAGGACATTGAGTGAAGATATCATTTCAGTTTGGAATGATGGGCAACAAGAAAGGAAGGAAAAAATTCCACTGTGTTTTACTTTTTCAGTGTACTGAACTATCTTGGGAATATTTATAAGTGGTTTAAAGAAAATGGAAGTTACAGCTGTCCTCCGTACACTCTACTTGTGTAAACAAACAAATCCACAAAGTAACATTGGACTCTTCTCTTCTACAATTAACTTACAGAGAATTCATTTTTTTCAAACTCTCTGAGCACCAAGATGCAGATGGATATAAAAACATGAAGGATGCTAAGATGATGGTAAGAATTTAGGTTGACCAGGAACACAGAAAGATCAAGTTCAGACTTCTGTTGGACCACCAAGAGAGAGGGAAGGATGAAAAAGAACTTCACATGGACTGATTAGAAGAAAAACTACCAGAAAACTCCAAAGAAGAGAAAAAACAAAACAAAACAAAACAAAATTGAATGAATACCAAGCTGCAGAATTGAAAAAGAGATTGAGGAGGGAGAATAGTTACTAATATTTGTTCAGGAAGGGGTCATTAAGGCAACAGTAAAGAAAAATTCAGTTCAGAGGAAGAACCGCAGCAATAACATCAGAAAAACTCCCTGACGCAGACAAGCTTCAATGATCATAGATAGTGTTTTTGATGAGTTTAAAGGGGAGGGAAGTAGGCAGATAGCTAGAGAAGGACAATGATTATTTACTTTTCCCATGAGGCTGGGAAGAATAACTGAATATACTTGTATTTACTGTGAAGAAAAAGCAGTTTAAACTGAAAATTAAGGAGAAAAGTTGAAACTACAGTCCAATAAATTCAGAACACTGGTGGAACTGGTCTCAGCGAAGCCAATGAAAGTCAAGAAACAATGGTGATGGTAAAGAAGGAAAGGAAGGTCTTGTGTACCTGTAATCACAGGTACACAGACAGAAACCCTTCTAAGTGCACTTTTGAATACTAAAATGCTATAGAAGACGACTGTAGCAGCTTAATTTTCAGCAAAAAAGACTCATATTTCAAAACTTAAGAGATATGAAAGCTAAGGCAGCCAATTCTTAACAAAAGTTGTATGAAGCTAGATTTCAGTTATAGACTTTCAGAGAGTCCTGTGCTGCGGCTCATATGATTATGTATGCACTCTCACATGACCATCACGAGGCTTGTGTGGTTATGGGACAGGACATAAGCGATGGGACAACTTTGGATGGTGTGACTGGTGCTGCTTACATGTCATATACAATATCCAGACCTCATGACAGGGAATTCTGTAAAGAAAGCCTTCAAGGTGACAGATTTGATGCCTGGCCTTTAGATTATGTGTTGGGCAAACCTGGGAATTAATTCTTACAAGAACTATTTAAGGGCATCTTATTGCAGCACTATGTGACATGAGCAATAACCAAACCTTCTCTTCATGAAGAGAAGTACTGATGAAGGGATCAGCCCTAATGAAGTAATTGACACATTTGCAAAATTGAAGAAAAACAACCTGTTGATCCTTATCCCACTTTCATCCACAAGGCAGCAAAAAGTTAAGTTGCAGACTGCTGTATTAGCTGTCGAAGAGCTTGATTTGCCTTCATATCCATTTTGGAATAATTATTCCTATTGGAATTCTGTCTGACTGTGCAAGGTGAGACAGTTCAATTATTTAATCATGCCATCACTCTCAATTTGAAAGGCCAGTGCTAGAGCAAATGTGCTTTCTGTTTAATTTATACCAATACTTAACCTAGCTGGTCTGCTCCCTGTTTGCGTGTCTTCAGTAATGTATCAGAATGGAATGGATATTTCCTCCATCTTTATATCTGTCAAATTTTATGACACCACAGCAGGTGGCTTTGAATATGAAAGCTTTGTTCAACTGTATGTGCATTTCTAAAGATGCAAGGAAGCCTGGGGGGTGATGGGAAAACAGAGAACACTTTAAGTCTGTCCTCTTTCATATTGAGAGGACAAGCTTTGCAATTTCTGTATATATCTGCAAGTAAATTAGAAATGCTTATACCTGATTGCTTCTGYAGTCATTTGTTTCATTGTCTTTGGGCTCCTTTTACAAGTATGTTAGCTTTYTGTGAGAATTCTAGTGACTATAAGCCTTTCAAATACATGCTTTCTCAGCCTATGTTATATAGTCTAACAACACTTTCAGTTTTTGCTACAGTCTTTCTAAGACTTGTTCTGAGGGTCACTTGAAGTTTGTCTGTTCCTATAGATGGTAAAATGTTAAGAGCAGAAATTGGGACAAGAAAATGTGGTGGGATTTTTTTGCTAGAGAATATCCTTCACTTGAAGCCTACTTAATCAAATGCCGCCCAGACAAACTGCACAACCAAGGTAAAATTAGGAGGTGCTTGAAGAAACCTCATATGTGAAATTAAAGAAGAATTTTTAGGGTTACTATATATAGCCATGAGGATACAAGCATAAATACGCAGTAATAGGAACTTTAGGGTGATTGTGGAGTCATGCTTAATTATCCTTGGGAACACACACAGAGTTGAGGCTGGTTGGGAAATTATTATTTTTAATAAATTCCTATGGAAACTTTTGATATAAGTATATTCTACAAAAATAAAATTCAGCTATACATTTTTTTATATTTTAAAAGCAAGAGGTTCTGGTTTCTAAAAGACAAAAAAAATTCTAATTCAAAAAAAAATCCCTCCTATATTTTCTAAAAATAGCTTAATAAATTCCATCTTTAGAGAAAAAACAAGATATATAAAAAAAAAAATAAATGGAGTAGATGGTAAAATATATGCTTTATCTTTTCGCGTTTCTGAAAAAATCTTGATATTTCACAGGACTAGCTTTGCACAGGATCTGGAATAACTTTGATCAACCAACCTGAAAAGATTATTCATTTGGCTGGGATATTAAAGCTTCCTGAAACATTGTTCCCAGAAATCATTAGCAGAACAAAAAAAATTAGCAGAACACTTTCTGCAATAAAATGCAGTTCCACTGGAGTCAAAATGTGTCTTTACATTATGAGAACACTGTWTCAGAGAAACTGCGAGGAAGGAGCTGGGTGAAGGGATGAAGCTCTGACAATATTTTGGCATCCTTTTTAGACATTTTGGAGTGAAATATTTTGAGCATGTTTTTGAAGGAACTGTTCAAAGCTATGCTTCTTCCTCTGTATTATAATTTTAAAACAAAAGTTGAAATGTAAACATTTCAAAATATTGCAAAATATGTTTTTGAAGAGATCTTTCTAATGCTTCAGATTTGTTATAATCTAAAGAAAACAGACTGAAATCCTGAAACCAGTGTGAAATGGTGACACTTCTKTATAGTATCACCTCCCAGCTGCTTCCTGACCATGGTTGATCTCCAACTCCCAAAGTGCTCGAACAACCACGCTCCAAATGGTAGCGATCTTTCTTCCCACAGTCTTCTTTATGTAAATGGAAATAACTGGAGTTACACGTCTTCAGTTCTGTGACATTAGTTTTCCTACGACTACACCTTTTCTGACTTCATGCCCATTTTGTTCTATATCTGCTCTTTCCGTTTCTTGAAACAAAATTGACAAAACACCACAGGAAATAGATTGGAGATTATTAACTGAAGGAAGTCGATTGAAGTGGTGCTCAAAAGGTCTGTATTCATACATCATATATTTCTGGGAAAAGTCATAATTAAAAAAATAAAGCAGATTAAGCCTGTGATTGAAGAAGATGATTGATCAACTCCAATATTTCCCAGTGAGGTGACAGGCAACAATTAGCCCTCTAGTTTTAATGGTTACTGTGTTTTAGTTTGGGGGGCAACCACATACTTTAATTCCTAACTATGAAAATAATATTCAGGCAGTGTGTTTTCTCATCCAGTGACAACAACGTACCTGACTGCCATGATGGACCACCAGCCTTATGCAGCCATGGGAGGAGAACCACTGAGTTATTCATTGACATGGCSAGAAAGACACAGGGAAGGCATATTTTGGTAAAACCGGTATTTCAGCTCGTGTTTAGACCAATATGATCCTGGACCAATATCACATGATGGAAAAGCTGTTGTGAGTGCAGCAGAGTCACACTTGTGCAATGTGAGTTCAAAAGAAGTTTGAAATAATATTTGCTGAGGAACAGRGAATGGAGACTGCAGCTGTTTACCCAATAAAACAAATTCAATATCTCAATGAAATTGGAACATATAATCAATATTGATCTAGTGAGAAAAGCAACAATAATCTTATAGCTCATTGGAAAAGGCCTAGCTTTGTTAACCTTCTGGTCATGCCRCAAAGCCATCTGTTTTTCTTTCCTTCTGCTCTGTTAAAGATTTTGAGGACGACATAGATTGAGCTGACTATCCTGCAGTGCCGACCTGTTATTTTTGTCTCTGTGTCGATACTACTATTTCATAGTAATGAAATTATTTCATAGGAACAAGTGCACAGGAAGGACTGCAGAGGAACAAGGAATACAGAACACTGGTTTTGCAGAAATAAATGAGTATGTAGAATAGATCCACATAATTAAAAATGCAGGCTAGTGGGAATGACAACTTCAAGATCAAATGTTCAGGGAAGCTGGCCACCGATTTACTACAGATTTTAAGCATATGGCAACATTCAGGGAAAAGAAGGATATTTTTCTCCAGCAAAGGACCGGTAATTCTTCTCACCTGAAGTGGCAAAGCAAATGCGCTAGGAACACAGATCATATGGACAGCTGGAGTGTAAGACTTTCTGTGGCTAAAGGGGCAAAGTTAATAGATCCTAAGTAACCTTGGTGATCTAGATGTGTTTCTTTCCTACGTCTGTATGTTCAGTATRATTTTAGCTTCTCAGTTTTCTGTGAAATTTGGCATAATGCATGATATTTCTGAATGTTTCTTTCTATTTCTGCTCCTTCCCTCCATCTTGAAGTAAAATAAGTTCACCGGAGGTATTTTGAGACATAAGAACGCAGTTAAACAGTACATTTAATCCTTAAATTCAAAGTCAAATGTGGATTAAAAGCTGCTGTTGGAAGCTCTTCAGCTTCTGGGAGCTCTTACTTCAAAGAATACAACTGCTTTAGAAGGGCATGAATGAGACGGTGCAGGTAGACCAGAAGGTGGAGATTTGAGAAGAGAAACRTTGTCAGCTTCTTCAAGAACAAGAAGTAAAGCTGCTCATGAGGTGCTTCACTGGAGAGGGGGGACAGGAAGAATGGGGGAACAGAGCGCTGAGGATGTGAAAGATCCTTGAGAACATGAGAAGGAAAGAGAAAGAGAAATACCAGGCTGAAGTAAGGAGGATGAGGAAAAGGAGAGGATTATTAACCTGTGCTAACACAATAGCACAGGTTAATAATGACTAAAATGATCATGTGTTAATTTAAGGAGATGCCTTCCAGCTCTTTATCAGTCCCATTAGAAACAAAGATGCCAAAGAGGTGCCAAATACTTACTCTGTTCAAGAAAGAGAAGAAAATGAGGATAAACTGCTGTTTTAATTGAATCTCTTTTCTGTCTCAAGCATGAGTGCCACTAAATTATCTAAGAAAGTAGAGAATTTTTTTAGATACAGGAGTCAAATTTACTATCCACTGCTCTTGGAACAAAACGACAAAATATCGCATATGTAACCTTTTCTCTGATAAGCTTAGGTTACAAGCTTTTATTTGGGTGTATAARGCATTTCTCATGTTCTGTGACTGACTATTGCCTTTATGGCCTTCTGCACAGTATCTGTCACTGACTTTACATTTTACCACTGTGGCTTTTCAGAAATGGCAAAGTCTAAATGGCAATGTGCAAAGTTTCAAGTTTTCTCCATTCCCGTTTTGAAGACAGACTGCATAAGATATCAAAAAATACAAAATAATCAGACTGAAATCATGTTTTCTGAGTGATAGCTGCAAACAACATGTAAAAGTGCAGACAAGATTCATTGGTAATATGTATTTTCCAGTGCCATGTGAATACAGCAAGTACAGATGAACAACAAAGTTATATACTGATTTATTTTTTTTTTAAATAATTCTTTAAATCAGGCCCATTACTTTGCTTGTGTACAGAGAAAATACCTGATTTTAAAAGTTCAGCTAAACCAGAAGGTTTGCAAACGGGTTCAGATAATCTTTCGATTCCCTCAGCACAAAATTTAGGTGCAGTAGACGTTGTAAGGAACATTGAAGCCATCAATAATCATAAATATCTTTTCTGTGTTTTCTGCCYTGCTTGGATTCCAAGCAGTTAAAACCTCTGTGAAAATAAACCATGCTTCCAAATGAAAGTTTCCAGACTAAGTCTCGAAGAAATCCAAATGTGTCAACTAACATAATTCCTCATCTGATGCCGAGCTATCCGCGGCGGGTAYGGTAACTGCCTTCCAGTCACTGAATGCTAATGTAATGTGCAGTGGTGCCATTTGGAAATTTAACTTGGAGTCAACTTTCAATAAGCCATTTCTCCTTTCTGATATGAAGGTTTTCTTTCAAAATGGACCTATTTGCGTAAATTGCAGGCAGGCCTGTTTGGAGTCTGACTATTTTGCACAGTTGAGGAAAAGCAGGCTAGTGTTTTTTATGGAGTGAGCTATCAGGTAGATACACATTTGACACAGAGAGCGCTAAGTTATCAACTTTCTCCAAAGGCAATCATATATCTTGTGTATCCAGAGCCAAATTATATTTGACATTTCATTTAAAGCCTGAGACATCCTGATGCTAAAGCAGAGCGTGAGTGGTAAGAGAAGGAGGGTGTTCAGTTCGACTGGATGGATGTTTCTATTCCTGCCCTACTTGTCTGGGTTGTAGATGAGGTCTAATTGCCCACCATCACCCYATATTTTAGCCAGATGGAAATCTCAGATTTAATTCTTTTCCAGTGACACTCCTTCCTATGTTAGTTTTTGCCTGGCAATGTTAAAGGGGACTAATCTGAGCTACCTTCAGATGGCACCATAACCAGCATTATTTATGTAGCAGGTTGTGAAGATTTCTTTGATTATACCCASAACTTTCACATCAAGCCTGATAGTTTGCAGACGGAAATGCAGTCCCTGCAATTCCCAATCTCAGCCCATGCAAAATCTTTATATCTTATTATGGGTGTTCATTGCAGCCAATCTTTTCATGCTCTCAACTTCAAATTAAAAACAGACTCTTTTGCTGAGGTGGTGGATGGGTAAAAGTCAATGGGACGGATACAGCAAAGGTAGCGTTAACCACTTTTATCCTTCATCACAACCATAGAAATATTGAGTTGCTGGATATTTGGTTTGTGACATTTATTGAAATAGACTCAAAGATTCTCARAGCTTACACAGTATCACCCTGGAGTCATGGGATATAATCTATATCTATGGAACTAGGTTGAAATTCTGTGTTCATTCCACTTTTATTAAATTATTTTCCAGTGAAAAATGGATCAACAGTGATGACCCAGTCCCGACAGAAACATCCACAGTAGGAAGAGGTCCAGGATGTAATTTGCGAGGTATTTCATAGCAAAATTACTTCTGTACTTTGATACCTCCTCAGCCATGCCATCTTGGGTCTGTTGTGAATATCATTGTATGCAGCATGATTATTATGAAGGACTATTTTTTCTGATTAAGAATATTGTTCATGGCAGCAAATACTATTGCTGAGGGTGAGGAGGCCCTTTATACATGCTTGCATTGTTTCCTTCATTATATTTTTATTTCACGTGTCACAGGCAGGCACATCTCATACATCTTAATTATATGATTATCTTCCAAGTTAGAGACATCTTTCCTGCCTCTAAGGTGGGGGAAGTTGCAGGGGGAGGGGGATCTTGTATATAAGTATAAACAGAAATAGAGGAAGTCGCACCTTATATCAAATTGTTTTCACATTTCCTTCCCTATTGATTTTTCAAAAGATAATTATTGTGGGTGTAGTGTGAGCTGTTCTCATTAGGAACACATTGATTGTTAGCCACTATTATTGCTTCAAATGTTGGAACTAGGAGGGAACAGATAAAGGGAAAAATTAGGGTCGATATTTTATTTCTTTAATGTTTGTTAATTACACACTTTGGGCACTTCTTTTACCATTTTTTTTCTAATAAAAACCCTGGAAAATTAATTATCTTTCTTACACAATGACCTCCTTGCTTTTATTAAGGTCAAAGAGGGAATGTATATTCCTTCATAAAAAGCAACCTTGGATTGATTGAAAAGACGAAAACCCATTCAAATCTTTTGTTGCAAAATGGCCAGTCTTTCAATTGCATCCGCACTAACCTGTGCTGGAAAGAGCAGAAGCACCGTTGTTCATTTAGCAACATCACTGTATAGTCTGTTGGAGAGTGCCTGTTAGTTGTGAAGCTATCCCATCATGTGATTTCCTAGAAAGACCAAGGRAACCTGCAAAACACTGCTAAATTTATAGGTTCTCACTTATCCTGTGTAAACAAAATTTGTCTGAAGCCTCTCTTTCAGTCTAAGGAATTTGATATTGACTCCACAAAGCCTTTCTGCCTATTCTGAAAGGCTCTCCTGAACTTAGAGGTTTCCCTGGCTGTTTTCCTGTCATTGCAAAGGACTTGTAGTTGTTAACATACTGGTACTACAACAGACCCTGGAGGTAAAATRAATAAATAATTCCCAAAGCCCACATGGGAAGCCAAGAGAAGCCACTGGGCAAATCCCACAGATAGATACCTAGGCATTACGTGCCCAGCCCCATGGCAGGGTTCATAACTTGGGGCAGGGCCTTTGTTTTCTGTAGATGTCATGGGAACAGTTGGGCACCTACAATTGGGCTTCCTAGAAGCCAGTGCAGATGCTGAAGACAGAAAGGACACCTCATGTCAAAAATATATTTGCGGTCTCCTGCCACTGCTGGGTTTGGGGGGCAAAGCCTGGAGACCTGAATGAAATCAAGACAGGCTTTCCTAAAATATACAGGTCTTATGAGGAGCGGCTGAGGGAGCTGGGGTKGTTTAGCCTGGAGAAGAGGAGGCTGAGGGGAGACCTTATCGCTCTCTACAACTACCTGAAAGGAGGCTGTAGAGAGACGGGTGYTGGTCTCTTCTCCCAARTAACWAGYGATAGGACAAGAGGAAATGGCCTCAAGTTGCGCCAGGGKAGGTTTAGATTGGATATTAGGAAAAATTTCTTCACTGAAAGGGTAGTCAGGCATTGGAACAGGCTGCCCAGGGAAGTGGTGGAGTCACCATCCCTGGAGGTGTTCAAAAAACGTGTGGATGAGGTGCTTCGGGACATGGTTTAGTGGGCATGGTGGTGTTGGGTTGATGGTTGGACTCGATGATCTTAGAGGTCTTTTCCAACCTTAATGATTCTATGATTCTATGATTCTATGATTCTATGATCCCGGCTCCCTAATTCCATCCCTAATCGGGAGCTGCTCATAAGGTTTTTTGCACCAAAGCATCTCTACATAAATTTGTTTCCTTGCTCACTGACGCCTGAAATCTTGGCTTCTTTGTTACAAATGTGTGCAGAAAGAACAGAGGTTCCCCCGTGCACATTGCCTTTTTGCTATTCCTAGGCTTACCAAAAACCTGGTGTCCCATACGAGAAAGGAGYTAGGGGTTCGAAGCCCTTCCACAAAAAAAAAAAGCATGGAAGCTCATTTCTCTTACGTCTGAGTGTGCAGAGCACAGAGCTGTGGCTCAGAGCAGGAGATGGTGCTCCCACCAGCCACATTAAAGATGAAAATTACCGTGGCTCCTCAGCTCAGTGCTGCTGCATGCTGGAAGCATGTTCTGAGTCCATCTGCAGGGCAAGGTTTTTCAGAGGATTTAAGCATGAAAAGATGAAGAAGTTCTATTTTGATTCTCCTGCTGACCTTTTTCCTACCTTGGTTGGTCACGATAGGGGGAAACGAAATCACCTCAGTGCTTGTATAGTCAGGCAATTAAATTCTATGTAAAGTTGAACCCTGGACACCTATGTGTCTGTGCATCAGCTGCTGATACATTTTTTTCCAAGGCTACAGAGACTATCTGCAACGGATCAAGAGATTTCATCCGGAATTACTCGCTCAGCCCCAGTCCTTTGCACAACAAAAGCTGCCTCTGCCTCTGCAGCTGCCCGTTTCACTTGCTGCTAGAAGGGTGGCCTGGCTTTTAAGGGCTTGTCTACATTGTCAGCTGCAGACAGACACAGGCTGTGCTCTGAACTGGCGAACGGGCGCTACCTTTCCCTAGGAGCTGTGCAGAGAYGTAAATGCAGAACTGCTGCCATGCTAATGAATCCAGCTGAGTGACATTGTGTCCTACTGGGCTTTAGGCACATGCATTTCTTCCAGGGAGAGCGGTGATGTAATGATCAACATCCATCTTAAAACAACATTATTTTGTTTGGTGTCAGGGAGAAAAAGTATTAGAGAGACAAATAGGATTTTAAAATAACAAACAGCAGGAATATATATTTAGTCTTAGGTTTCCAATTTGACATGTCACTCTGAGTCAAACTGGATAGGYTTTGATCCCAGGAATGGGACTTTTTAATGTTCTAACAAAGCACCAATTTTCTTACAGAGTGGAGCTTATGTCAATGCTTTTGTTCCCTCTATTTCTGTTGGTGCGCAGGAGCTAACATTGAAATCTTTACGTTAATACCAGTATTATGAAACCTGATCTCATTTCAAAACCAGACTGAGCAATACTGAGTAAATATTTGGAGCGAGTTGCCAYAAACGTGATTCTCCATTTTACTGCAGCTACAGTTTTAGTGCTTAATTTGAGAATTAAGTGTTTTAAAACAAGCATGGGGTACCTGCAGACCCTGCACTCGCTACCACTTGGATCCAAAGTGATTTGATGATCTGGAGGAGAATGGATTAGAGCTGCTGAGGCTCCTTACTTGGAGTACTACCCCTTGAGTGACTAATAGAAAAAGCAGTTTTCAATTTTCACTAGGTAATTCATCTGACTGTTGCCTAAACTRCTCTCTAGAGAGAAACAGTTTTGGGAGAAAAACTGTTTGTGAAATACACAGCAATATGCTGACAGCTACCAAAAAAGGACTGAATTAATGTGACACTTGTCACACTAATGAGCACCAATTCATAATAAGAGTTTGACACTCCTGAATTAACATATTTGATCGGTCTTTTCTCGTTATTGTTATTTTCCCTGAACTAGCCTTAGCATGCAAAGTCCGCCGATAAGGATGGGACATCTGTTTGTAAATGTCTCAGTGTCACTTCTTGGACTGACATGTGGAAGCGTCATGTACAAAGCAAAGCTCAGCTCCATTTAGCAGGAGGTTTAAGCCATTAAACAACCTGTGAGCATAAAGATCTCTGTACCTGCTCTCTCATCTGCGCTCCTGCTTAACCAGCAGCAAACGTGTGCCGTAAATGCCACATCATATGCCTATGCACTCCTGCCCTGGGTTAGCATAATAAACACCCTAAATTGTATTACGCTGGTTATCAGTTGCTCAGTATTCAAGGTCTGTTCCTCCCTAACCTAATATTATGATTTATCCCTGCCTTTGCTTTTCTCTATTGACTGCAAGCTGTTTCTCTAAGGTTACTGTGGAAACAGGAAGAGGATCCAAAGATAGCAGTTTGTCTGCAGCATGTCTGTGCGTCCATATGCCACATCTACATGGCCTAGAGGTGTTGAYGTGTAAGAACAAACACTACAATAGGGAGGGTTTGCAAGTTAGGATATCGCAGCAGTCACTGTTCTGTTGGTATATTAACTACGAGGGCTCACAGTTGGCAAGCGTGTGGATGTCTTAAATGCCATTTTTCCTGAAGGATGCTCCATGACTCCTTATTCTGGACTAGGAAAGAACATTTACTTCTGCAAAATGCTGCAAAATAAAGCAGTCTTTTCTTCATCTTTTTCCCCCCCCAGGGGGAGGGTTAGAAAGCTTGCTTCCTCTCTCATAGTAGTATTTTGCCTTTGTATTCTCCATCTGTAAATCTCAAACAAGCTGCGTAGCCCTGTTTGAGATTACATCATCTTACAAATCMGGAGAAAGAGGCTTTGAATGCTGAGTGCCCAGCCCTCCTCCTGCCTTGGCTGCGCAATTTGGATCCTTGAAGTGATGCCAGTGGAAGAGCCAGTCCCACACACAGCCTTGGCCAGATCCAGCTTTCAGTGCCAGTTCCTCGGTTTCCCATCAGGAGATAAGGATACTACCTTAGCCATCATACCTGTTGAGGCTGCCAAATCTCTTCATGGGATGAGCACCACCTATTTTTATTTATTGAAATATTAGCTGCTGAGGATAGGCCAGTAAATGTGACTCAGAAGGAGCAGCATGGTAGACACTTAATAGTTTGGGGTGATTTAGTCCAATTAGCATTACATATCCTGGGATGAGATGAGTTTCGTTCATAATTTAAAACTAATTGGACTAGATGGATAGCTAAAACTTATCTTACCCTCTGACATGGCTTGCCCATGCCTGTGCTCTGGGTGCAGGTTTTTAGTACCGTAAGCTCCTTTCAACCTCTGATATTCCCTGTATGAGTTTTCTGGGAAGGCGACTGCAAAACCTGAAGRCAGGAGCTGGAATTGAGAGCACAATATTCCTGTAAGTCTGAAAACACAGACGTCATTTCCCTGCTGATGTCRTATAATGAAGAGATTCACCTGCTAATGCCTTAGGAGAGAACATTTTCCTGCACAGGGCAAAGAATATAAAACCCTTCAATGTCCCATGGACATTAGGAGATTACGGCTCCCTGGGCTTCAGCTTTTTGTGACTCAGTTCTCGTTCATCTGCTCTGCCACGGGCTGGAATCCCCTCCAAAGCAGAYTAGCCAGTGTTGCCCTGTCTGCTCCGCTGCCTTGCTGGCTCCCCTGCCCTGCAGAGGCGTGCAGGGCTGCACAATGCAGCTGGCAGAACGAATGGGGCTGGGGGACGGATTTAATTCCCCTGTGCACTACATAATTAACACACTCTTTTATCTCACCTGGAAGTGGCAGGTTTGGCCACCTTTTTGCTCAGTTACCTCGTCACTTCAATACCATGACAGATCTAGCAGTGGTACCACTGCTCACGTGCAGGACTCTCCTGCCCCAAGAGAAGGGCTGCAGCACTCAGGGCTGGCTTGTGCAGCAGGTAAGGGCTTAGAGAAGTCAGCAGAGACTGGCATTTCTTTGTGCAAAGCATTGTAAAAAGCAAAGATCTTGCCCAAAGGAGACAAAAGATGGAAAATAACAATGAGGGTGGGAATTTCCTGCAGAGCTTCCTGCTGCAGGCAGCCTAAATAACTTGCTAAAGATCACACACAAGATCTGGTGACAGAGCCCAGATACCAATTTCACCTCTTAACTATAAGTTAGAAGTTAAAATTAGWCTCCTCTCAAAACTTGTATTTCAGTTTCACACATGGGGAAACTGAGTCACAGTGCTGTAGTACCCCAGCCATCATCCTGCAGTGAAATCAGTGGCAGCGCGAGATCTCCTGGTGCTGGTTCCTCTTCCATAATCATCCTGCCTTTGGGTAGATTTTGAAGCGAAGGCAACTGAAACCACCTCTCATTTGCTGTGACAACACTTGCTGAGGGCTGTGCAAGCAATAATAGATTCAGAAAAAAGAAAGCATCGTCTGAGTGCTAGGGAGATCCATCAGTATCCGCTCACACGGCTGCAGAGTTGTCATGTTTCCCGAGTTATTTATAAGGTCAAGGGAAGACAGAGGAAAAACTACGCTCTTGACATCCTCGCAGAGGCTCTGCAGCCTCTCTCTGTGTGTTCATGGTAGTGACCATTTCACTTGAACCAGTGTTGGAGAGATTTGGGGATTTTTCGTTCCCACATGTGTAATGAGCTGGAAAGTCCCAGCGCAGTTCTCACCTACTTAAGATAAAAGTAAASAGGCAAAACAATGAATGGGTATAAAGAATCAAGAGCCTCCTTTGGAAACCCCTTCAGGTTAGGAGTAAAGCCCATTAAAAGTTGCATAGAACTCAACGTAATTATCATTTTCATTTACAGCCTTGGGCACTATGGTAATATAGATGATTTATAATGACAAATTCTAATAAAAAGTAATAAAATAGCTTTCCTTAGAGGCAGGATTCATAGACAAAAATTTGGATGAACCATATTATTATAACCAGACTGTTGGTCAGTTTTAAAAAAAATAAATTACTTTAATTAAAAGGTATTTTGTGATCAAAAAGAAAGTTTAAAATATACTCAGCTTGACGTAAACCATTCTATATTTTGATAAACCAGGATCCACACATTTTCTGGGGATTTGTCAAATATTCACTGTCTGTAGAAACCACTACCTTTATGTGTTTATACTTACCAATTGCTGTATTAGTTTCTTGAAAGAAGTACATTATGCTTCCAAAGTCTCCCACCAGATGCTCTTTCTGCAGCTTTCCAAGCAGCAGCAGCAGGGCTTTGCTGAACAGCTCGAGCCCAAGAAGATGTGAAGTTACCTAACTGCCATGTGTTTAATAGGCAAACACAGTAAACAGTGGTGTCCTTTGCAAAATAAGCTGCGTTCCCAAAGTTTCTGCCTCTTGCCCACCCAGAGTGCTAGAGGGGGTTTGCACGTCCCGTCTGCCACCACCGCCACCGAGGGAGGCTGAGGACGCGGGGCTCGATCCCCTCCTCGCAGCAGCTGTCACTCTTGTTTCACGGTGGCACTTGGAGCCGGAAACCCGCCTTCCGCCAAGGCCCTGGGAAAATATTATGTCTTCACTTCTGCAGCACCGGGACATGGTACACTGTTTGTCTGTGCGTCCGCAAGTGCATCCCAAATTCCTCCCCAAGCACCCCRAGCAAAAGGGCCCTCCAAGCCTGACCACGTTGGTCTAAGTTGGTAGGGCAAAGGTTGTACTGGAAACAAGCAAACAACAACAACAACAAAATACAAGCAGTCTCTCAGGTCTACAACCCTCTCATCCAGCCTGAAATAGCAGCAGACATCAAAGGCGCCGACGGGTTAAGAGCAGTTGCTCTGAGTTTAACTTCATTATGTCAATCAGTCAGTCTGAGAAAAAAGGTACTGGTTGGTTCAGAGCGGAGAAAGGTGTTAATAAGCAGAGAGGTGGTAAGGGTGCCAGCCTCYACGGGGCGACGAGAGACAGGTAATACATTACTTGTAGAGCACACAGCTTCTCTCTATCGATTGTCCAAAAAAAAGTTCTTACAGCCTTGGAAGCATGACGGTTGGACTCGATGATCTTAAAGGTCTTTTCCAACCTTAATGATTCTATGATTCTATGATTCTATGTGCTCTGGATCATTYGTGTTTCTCAAATTCTTTTTTTTTCTTTTTCTTTTCCTAGCAAATTCCTGCTATAAATTCAAAATTTGCGTGTAATAAGATGAATTATTGGTCCAAAGGAGGTGTGCTCACATCTGGGGAACAACTGTAATTGAAACGCACAGTAGAGCCATACTAACACAACATCAGCAAAGGGAATTTTATGCCTTACTGAAATTGCTATARTTGATGCTGTGAATTACCCAGTTATTTGAAATCAGACAGAATGATCACAGAATGATGCATTGTAAAGCGCTAACTCCAGCTGTGGGCCAGGATACAATGTCTGCAGGAAATGCACAAAACAGAAGGATGGCCTCTGTCTCAATGCGYTTGCAATGCATTTGTGAATGTTTCGGTACAGCAGCAAATAAAAATAAGGACACATTCTACCTGAATCCGAACGGATATGCATAAGAAATACAGGTACGGTAGACTTAATGATGATTAAGGTGTGGAAAGGTGATTTTGGGAGGTAGGGGAAGGTTGAGGAGCAGGCACTGTGGCTTAGCATTAAAGCATCAGTTCAAGACTCCTGACACACATGCGTAATCTGAGCTTGCCTGTGCCTTGTTCTTCCTGTTTGTAAAGTGGAAATAATGACACTGACCTCTTCTGCCAGCTATTTTGCTCTGAAGATGGTACTAGGTATCATTAATTACAGTTTTCCTTGAAATGAGTGGGGAAATTGAGATGGGATTCCTTTTCTTGTTTGGGAGAGGAATGTTTCATTTCAAAGGATGTGTGAAGCTGGACTTCGGAGTCATGAGCCTGTTTCAGGTTCTGACTTAGACCAGCAACAAAATGGTTTCACAGTCTCAGATGAACCTGAGAGAGACAGCTTTTACTTCCTGTCCCCAGCAGAAAATCTTTTTCCTGAGCAGCTCCCAAGATCTCAAGACAATTGTGAGCTTTGCCCTTGATCAAATTAAATTTATTTATCTGTTTTTAATTCCTCTTATGCACATAGAGAGGGGACAATTAAAACTGAAGTGCAGGGTACTATTAAAAACTGAAATACTGTGTTTTTATATATTGTTTCTGTAGTATTAACATAATAAGTTATAYATTACATCATTTCTTTCCAGATCACTTTGTATGGGGTACCAAATCTGGCAGCCTGGCTGTATTCCAGTTTTTTCATGCCAGTGTGAATTCTTGCTCTCCCTCAAGTCTTTTTTTTGAGATGTTTGTGGGGTATTTTTCCCCATCTCTCTTCTTAGCTGTTCAATGATTGTTGTGTTTCACCCCAGGGGAAGTTTCTTTTCTGTGGAATTTAAGTAATATTTGTATAAAAGGGCCAACCTTGCAGATGCTTATTGCATCTAAGTAAATTCATGTGCAATTGAATTGAAAATAGCCTTGCATTAGAGCCTGAACTAGTGGTCCTACATGTGCTTTCCCATTGTCTTTAGTGGGAACCTTTCCTATGCAAGATGCATTTGTGAACTATACCTTTTCCTGATACTTTTTAAAAGCACTTTCTTTAGTCTCTGGGTTTTACAAGCTGTCTTTCAGTGAAGAAAATGCTTAGAAGCATTCATAAGATTTTTTGTGGAGCTCAGCCTGACATTGCTTGCACTGATCAATGAGGTCTGCATTTTGGATCAGGGATAATGGGGTGTTTAAAGACAGGACTGATCATCGCCAGTACCCCCTGGCTGTCTTTTGATAAAAACTTCTCATCATCAAATTTTAAAACAATCTTACAAATAGCAGTCTACCTCAACAGACTGATGAGATTTCATTTATTCCAGACTCTTTACATATGCTCTGTAATACTTAAATTTCTGCATCGAGTAGGTCTATTCAGGAATTTTCTAGTAAAATATCGCCAGAGAACTAATATTCTTGGAAATTGAAATTGATAATGCTGCTCTGTTTTCAATGATTTAATTATTTATATTTTTGATTAATTGAAATAGCATATTTCTGACAGAATGGAAGGAACAAAATACGTAATTTTTAGTTTGGAAATGACCTTTTGTTCTTTTGACTTTAAAAGTTTTAAAATTATCAAAATCAAAGCAAAATAAGCCATTTCAAAGCCTAAAAAAGGAAAAATTTCTGTTCAGATGCTCCAAATTAAGTTTGGCAAAGTCAGTCCATGGTTTTAAGATTTGTACTTTCATGTTGTGAGCCAGGATAGGAAATCAATGTGAAATGTCAAAGTCAAATTCCTTCGTGTCTGGTTCCAGTAAGTTTCTCGAAGAACATTTTGGCTTATCCTGCATTTTAAGCTTATTTTAAGTAAAATGTTAAAAGGACACAATTGCCTCACTTAACTACCTTGTTAAAAAGTTACAGCAACTAGTCAAAGCTAATCATATGTATTGCATTTATTGACAATGTGTAAAGAAGTTGTCTCCAGAGGGCAATTCATTGCACCTATTTTGGAACTATTCTARGAAGAAATTAATTATCCCCAGGAGTTTCTATTAACTATATGTGTTGCTCTTAATTATAAGGAAAACAAAGGTGTCTCTCTAAGTCAGATGCTTCACTTCTGTATGGTTAAACCCAGGTGAGATGTATCCCAGCCTTAGTGCAGTAATGTAAATAGGTGACAAAAGCTTTTTTGAGAGATTCCTTGGTTTTGCTTTGCCATAAACTCATTTTATGCCCTGCCTGAGCACTGAACATAAATAATTTATCCAACTGAATGATCCAGTTGATGTCAAGCTTCGCAAAAAATTCCTTATCAGACAGTGCCGAGTTTTGATCTTGCAACAACTTTTAGCCGTTRCATTCCCAAGGACTTCAACAGACTGCGATTTGTGCCAGGAGAATCATCCCTATTYGCTGTTTGGAAGGGAGTAATGTCAGCTTCACAGAAAACAGTTCGAGAAGATAATTGGAACTGGTAATGCTTTAAAACTTTTTGTAAGGGGGAGCCAAAAGTGAGCGTAAATCAGGAGGAAAAACATCTGGGATGGATTTTATATTTACTTTTAAATTCTGAGCTCCATTTAAAGAAGCAAATATTCTTTTCTCCTTTTGTGGCAGATATTTCAAAGGTCGTCTTTGTGTTACCTACCTATTTCTGACTTGTAATGAAAGCCAATACTTTCTGTTTCTATCACTGCACACAGTACCTAGTAACCAGCTGTGTGGTCCGGGTGCTTTCATTTTCCCCCTGCAGAAAGGAAGAAAAAAAATATTTTCAATCCAATCTTTATAGATCCCTGAAATGTTAAATCTAGTAAAGTTATCGTATTCTTTTATTGAGGAGGTCACTAGTTTCCTGAGGCTTTTTCATTCATCCTCAGAGTTGAATTCTGGCATTTACTAAATCAAGTACTGGTTACAAATTAGGAAAGAAAGAAGCAAAATGAGATGCAGCCTGGAGTCTCTGCTTGAAGGTTGAAAGTTTAAATACC
Organism: Oceanodroma leucorhoa; assembly: GCA_030449065.1. NCBI lineage: Eukaryota > Metazoa > Chordata > Aves > Procellariiformes > Oceanodroma > Oceanodroma leucorhoa. The sequence continues at coordinate 3,413,877 of JASVER010000035.1, forward strand.
GTTTTGGGTATAAAGCCATGCTGAACTCCATATGTCATTGCCTTTGCACAGTAGCTAGGTGTCTAGTCTTCCAGTTTGTGCGGGACACTGCTCACAAACCAGCATATGGCCATTTCAGCTGGAGTCTGCTTCAGTAATGAACATCTCCCCCACCTGCTAATATTTCATGTAGGTAAATGGAGCTCCTTGAACCAGGGGGAAGCAGAAAAGCTCAGAGGRGGTGTAATAAGAAAAAGTGGACCTGTGATTAGATCAATGGCTTGAAAGCAGCAGAGGAGGGTGATCTGCAGCTGCAGTCCCTCTGCAATGTGCCCAGAGGAGTGAGGTCCTGTCCTCAGGACAGCGGGTACAAATTAGATCWTTGCTGTGCTCTTCAAGTCTAACACCCTTTGAGTAAAAACAGCCACATCCACGATTTCTGTAAGATACTGGCACAAAATTTTGCCAGTTTTGCACAAGGATGGCTTATGGACTGAAATACTTGCTTCATGCCAGAACGAGCAGATCAAAAATCACAGTAGAGTTGCACCCTTAGGAGGTCCAAGAGACRGCCATGGAAACTGACCTGCTGTTTGGGCAGGAAAATGTGCATTAATGCTCTCTTTGCTGAACTGTCATGTGAAGAGGGATATGTGCTCTGAGCAAGCTYACAGGAGGCCATATAAATTAAACCCTGTCCTACCAAGGACCAGAGGCTGCACGAGACCCAGAGAATCTCAGGAAGGTTTAAACTGCAGCTGGAGTTTGGGGACCTGTCCCCACAACCCAACCTGTTAGGCAATTTTTAAGATATGTAACATGCCCTGAAACTATTGAAACKATTTTTATTTCAAGAATCACAGAAGAATTACACCACTTGCCTTTTGTGCATAACCATCCATCTGTAGGAGGACTTGCCTGGGATGTGTGAAACGGATCACACCTCCTTGGGGTCATCATAGCTTTTTCTTATTATTTCTCTCCATGGCCTTTTAAGCTTTGCTTTCCCCTGGGAGGCACAAATACAAAACGAGATGTGGAGGTGCACATCCCCAAACTGGCCTGGCCCTAGGGCGAAATGCAGGGAGGAGCAGTAGTGCCAGTGCCRGCCCTTGGAGGACTAAGGACACCTCAGCCACCTTTTTTCTTGGGAAACTCCTGGGTTTCAGCTGCTGATACAGTTTGCCTTTCTTGAGTCAAACAGCATTGCACCGGTCGGTCAGGTGAAGAAACTCTCTGTGATTTTTAGACAGGGAATAAACATACCTACTCCTGTCTAAACAATAAACTAGCAAATCCTCTGCTGTYGGTTCAGTAGTGCCTCCAAATCCACGTTTTAATAAATAGAAATGTAATAGGCATTCAGCTCCTGGTTCCTGCTACTGCAGGAGTTTTTGCATTGAAATCCCTGGGCTAATGGCAAGGCACTAAAGAACCGAAATAAAAAATCTCCTAAAAATCTTTAACTTATGTTCTTTTGGCAAGTGAGTATATTCCTGCCTCAAGAGAGTCATGTACTGAGTAAGATATTTTCTCTAACCCCTATGGGAAAAGCAGATAACTACCTGCTTTACAGCCCTTTGTGTTCTCGGGGTTTGTAATTTGTGCGCGATAAAGGAAAATGCCATATTGACTGCAATTAGTCTTTTTTTTTTTTTTTTTTTTTT
>JASVER010000035.1:3415552-3430633 GCA_030449065.1 Oceanodroma leucorhoa
TTTTTGTGTGTGCACTCAGGAAAATCAAGTTAAAGAAACTAAAGTTTGTTTTACAGGGAGTCTGCAGTTTTGCTTAAGATCATTGTCCTTCATCACACAAATGGGTTTTTCCTTTCCACTCTCAATAGCAAAAAAGTGTGTGTGTGGGTGTGTTAAAATTAGCTGTTACTCTGAGAAAAAGCCTGTAAAAGCTTAACTGGTCCTTGTCACCGTAATTTCTGAACGCCAGTCAGAATTGGCTTTATTCTCTCATCATCTCTGAGGGGGGGTGATGCATCCCCAGTCATTTGATGGTACAATGAGAGGTGCCAGCAGTTGGGCTACGGATACTTCAGATCCAGTTTACTAACTTCTTCCCATTTGTGCTGATCCCCGTCCACTGGAAAATTTATCCCAATAGGACCTCTAGACCCAGTGTGTCCCTTACATTAGYGATGTTTGTATGCAGCGTTTCAGCTGGACACAGCACCAGTAAAACACCCTAAGCTCAAACACAGCCCGGGAGGATGTGCCGGTGAGGGCTTCCTCCCCCAGCTTCTGGGCACGTGCAGAGACACCTCGCTGGAGAGGTTGTCCTGAACAAGGGCTGCTTATTTTATCTCCCCTCCAGAAGGAAGAAACTTTTTGTTTAGATGACAGGAGGGAAGAGTTGAACTTAGCTGCATAACACTGTAAGAAAAGTGCTCGTCAAAGTGGTATTTCTGACTCATTTAATTTGAGGTGGATGTTTATAATACATAGCTCTAATATTTTCTGTTTAAGAATAGCAAATCTCTGTCTGTTGTAACACAAGTTATATTTTTCTACCTTTCAGACTTTGGGAGATGTGAAGTACTCTTTCATTATAAGCCAGTGATGGATCCAATTAGAGAAAATGATCACAATTTTTCTTTCTTTACTTCCTTTCTTACCCAAATCTGAAGTTTAAAATACTTCATTCAGAACTCCCTGATAGTTATTGGACAGACTTTCAGCTAGTTTACAGAGAAATATTTCTATAGAAATACATTTGCAACAGTTTGAGAAGGGGGTACTATGTTATTATCACCAGTCTGAAGGAACTTTCTTAAAGAAGAAAATTAATTGCACTGCATTCTTTAAGCAGGAGGCYGTCTTGGGCTTAGTGACCATGAAATGATAGAATTCTCGATTCTTGGTGAAGTAAGGAGTGGAATCAGCAAAACCACTACCATGGACTTCTGGAGAGTGGACTTTGGCCTGTTCAGGACACTGGTTGAGAGAGTCCCTTGGGAGGCAGTCCTGAAGGGCAAAGGGGTCCTGGAAGGCTGGACGTTCTTCAAGGAGGAAGTCTTAAAGGTGCAGGAGTGGGCTGTCCCCATGTGCCGTAAGAGGAGCTGGCGGGGAAGACGACCAGCCTGGCTGAACAAGGAGCTTTTGCTGGGACTCAGGGAAAAAATGAAAGTCTACCGCTGTTGGAAGAAGGGGCGGGCAACTCAAGAAGAGTACAGGGATGTCGTTAGGTCATGCAGAGAGAAAATTAGAACAGCAAAAGCCCAGCTAGAACTCAACCTGGCCACTGTCATAAAAGAAAACAAAAAATGTTTTTACAAATATATTGACAAAAAGAGAGCCAAGGAGAATCTCCTTCCCTTATTGGATGCCAGGGGKAACATGGCCACTRAGGATGAGGAAAAGRCWGAGGTACTTAATGCCTTCTTTGCCTCAGTCTTTAGTAGTCAGACCAGTTATCCTCAGGGTATTCAGCCCCCTGAGCTGGAAGACAGGGATGGAGAGCAGAATAAACCCCCCATAATCCAAGAGGMAGCGGTCAACGACCTGTTACACCACCYGGACACTCACAAGTTGATGGGGCCGGAYRGCATCCACCCGAGAGCACTGAGGGGGCTGGCGGAGGAGTTTRCCAAGCCACTCTCCATCATTTATCAGTGGTCCTGGTTAACAGGGGAGGTCCTGGATGACTGGAGGCTTGCCAATGTGACACCCATCTACAAGAAGGGCTGGAAGGAGGATCCGGGGAACTACAGGCCTGTCAGCCTGACCTCRGTACYGGGGAAGATYATGGAGYGGTTCATCKTGAGGGCGCTCACAAAGTGGGTGCAGGACAACCAGAGGATTGGGCCCAGCCAGCACGGGGTCATGAAGGGCAGGTCCTGCTTGACCAACCTGATCTCCTTCTATGACCAGGTGACCCRGCTAGTGGGTGAGGGGAAGGCTGTGGATGTGGTCTACCTGGACTTTAGTGAAGCCTTTGACACTGTCTCCTAGAGAAGCTGCAACTCATGGCTTGGATGGGTGTACTCTTCGCTGGGTAAAAAACTGGCTGGATGGCCGAGCCCAGAGAGTTGTGGTGAATGGAGTCAAATCCGGCTGGTGGCCGGTCACGAGCGGTGTTCCCCAGGGYTCAGTTTTGGGGCCGGTCTTGTTTAACGTCTTTATCAATGATCTGGATGAGGGGATCGAGTGCACCCTCAGTAAGTTTGCAGATAACACCAAGTTGGACGGGAGTGTTGATCTGCCTGAGGGTAGGAAGGCTCTGCAGAGGGATCTGGACAGGCTGGATTGACGGGCCAAGGCCAACTGCATGAGATTCAACAAGGCCAAGTGCCGGGTCCTGCACTTGGGTCACAACAACCCCAGGCAACGCTACAGGCTTGGGGAAGAGTGGCTGGAAAGCTGCCCGGCGGAAAAGGCCCTGGGGGTGCTAGTCGACAGCCGGCTGAACATGAGCCGGCAGTGTGCCCAGGTGGCCAAGAAGGCCAACGGCATCCTGGCCTGTGTCAGTAATGGTGTGGCCAGCAGGAGTAGGGAGGTGATGGTGCCCCTGTACTCGGCACTGGTGAGGCCGCACCTCGAATACTGCGTTCAGTTTTGTGCCCCTCACTACAAGAAGGACMTTGAGGTGCTGGAGCGTGTCCAGAGAAGGGCAACGAGGCTGGTGAAGGGTCTGGAGCACAGGTCTKSTGAGGARCGGCTGAGGRARCTGGGGTTGTTTAGCCTAGAGAAGAGGAGGCTGAGGGGAGACCTTATYGCTCTCTACAACTACCTGAAAGGAGGCTGTAGMGAGRCGGGTGTTGGTCTCTTCTCCCAAGTAACAAGCCATAGAACAAGARAAAATGGTTCAAGTTGCGCCAGGGTAAGTTTAGATTGGACATTAGAAAAAATTTCTTCACTGAAAGGATAGTCAAGGATTGGAAYAGGCTGCCCAGGGAAGTGGTGGAGTCACCATCACTGCATACATTCAAAAAACGTGTGGATGTGGCRCTTCGGGACATGGTTTAGTGGGCATGGTGGTGTTGGGTTGATGGTTGGACTTGATGATCTTAGAGGACTTTTCCAACCTTAATAATTCTATGATTCTATGATTCTATGAAAAGGTCTGCACAGTCCACAGGGGACTTCTTGCTGGCAAACTGACGGGCTTTGAGGTGTGATACCTTCTATCTCCAGATTACTGCAACTGCACCAACACACAGGGACTGCCATCAGTAGCACAAACCTGCCTGCRGCCACGCTAATGAAGCACCTTATTGTTCAAGATGGGGTGGCCACATCCAAACTTGCTTACTGGGAACGGTCCTTGGCCATCATGCCTCCTGAAACAATGGTCAGATATTGTTAGTTTATTAATTCATGTCAAAACTCTGGCAACTGTCTTAAAAAAAAAAAAAAGAAAAAGAACTGTACAGATAATGAAGTTCTGCTGTCTGGAATTGTTGCCTGGCCTTGTTTGACTCGCTAATGAAGATGTCTCTGGAAATATACTGAGCACCACCGAAATAAACATAACTGAATGTGCAAACTTTGTCCTTCACAGCATCCGTCTCRCTTTTACTCTTACCAATCTTTTAATGTTATTTCAGCTCACTTTAAAAATTAAATTGAACTGCGTMCATCAGTCGGGAGTGAGCATGAACACAAGGTTGGGGTGGGGTTATCCATCCAGCCTCACTGCTCTCCCAGATACACGCACACTGGTACCCAGCCAAAAAAACACCCCATCACCTCCCATCTCTGTGGAGCTTGGAGCAGACAGGCAGGGCAGGAGGGACCTTGAAGTTCTTGTGATTGCTCCTGCTGCTGGCTGATTTTCAGAGCAAGTGGCATTCCTCTTCCCCTTCTTTCTTATTACCTGTGTTTCCTTTTAATCCCTGCTGTTGAATTAACCGCTTTCAAACTCGAGGAAAGTTTCACATTTGATCACCAAAAAAAAAATCCTTCCTGACATGAAGGGCAAATGAAACATTGATCATTGCGGCTCCGGTGACAGATGCCGAGTGCCAGAGGCAACTGTCACTTTGTCTGTCCCGGGTTCACGGAGCACCTAGTGGAGCCCTGCTAAATGCCATTGCTAGAATATGAGCAGAAGAAAAAAATCCTTCCTTCAACAAGTACCTTTAACCTGTTCGTGGCTGTCAGACCTGCATTTGTCTCTGCAGAAAGTTCATAGAAAGCTAGGGAGAAAAGGTAAATATATCTAAGGATAAGAAACTTTTTTCCCCCCTAAAACAATCAGTAAAAGATAACTTTTCACAGTTCAAGGATGCTGTCAGATGTCTCATTTTTCTGTATTTTCCATCACATGGCTGGCACTGTTGTTTGCCCTCTGTGAAATAACAGGGGATGTCCCATGGCCAGAACTTCACAATGTCCATGGAAAAGTAACGAATTGCTGGAAATTTGGGAAATACCTATTAGTGAAGGATCCTGTACTGCATCAGTGTAAAACAAAACAAATACTAAGAGAATGAGGAGCAGGCAAATTCAGATGATTAATGAGACAAATTTTGATGGCAGAAGGAACTTTCCATTGGCACGAAGCACTTTGGGAAGAAGACAATTCTTCCTGTGTCTTCCAAAGAAGCCCATGGGCATTTCCATATGTATCCTTTATGGAAAGACAAACCTCCAATACATATTCAATTAAACACTATGACCTGTAGGTATTAGCCTAGATTTTATTTTGTTTGCTTGTAAGAAGTTTTATAACCAGCATCTTCTGATGTAAGGCAGAAGATGAGAAAACTGCACAGCTCCAAAGTCAAACAAGGAATTTGGTCTTGCCTTTGGACCACTGTGATAGCTGAATTCCACAAAAAGTTAACTCTAAGTAAGTAGCCTAAGTTTTTATCTGCTTATATTATACTGTCATCAGCCTCATTTTCCCAGCTATAATTACAGTGGTAGTTCCACTATTGCTCTAGCTATATACGGAAAGAAAACATTTGCATATGTCACATTATCCATTATGTGCAGAAATGCTGTATTTCCATAGATAATTGTGCTATATGAATGTCAGAGAAATTAGATATGCTGAGACCTGAAATAAAAAGGAAAACACAAAAAATTGAATTTGTATGAAGGAGTTCACTAAAGTCTAGACCTGAGTTGCAGATTCAATAACTTTGTTGTCTTCAAAATCTGAATTTTAATTCACAAGTAGGAGTCTAGATAACAGGGGRGAGGGGGTGGGGAGTGGGGAATCTGTCCTCATTGCAATAAGCTTTTTAGAAGCATTGAGACAGTGACAAGCCTCATCCCAAAGGTGTTATAAATAACTTTTTAAATAGATGGATGGCTCTGTCTGCCTGGGTGAATGTGCATCAACTGGAAATGCAGTTTTAAGGTTAACATGCTTCAACTTTTTTTAAAATTATTTCTCCTTTTCATAGTATTACAGCTATGGGAGATAAGTAATGAAAGCACAACCACATGCATGCAGTAATTATTTTCTTAAAAATGGTTAAATTAACATTGTGTTTTCTTTTTTACAATACCACTTGCTTCATGTCTCTCTACCAAGACACTGTTAGAATTAATGTCTCTCCAAGACTTGCCATTCCTCTCCATCCCCTTCCCCCTCAATTCCCCTACCTCCTTCCATTACCCTTTCCCTTCCTCTCTTCCTTCCCTTCCCTTCCCTTCCCTTCCCTTCCCTTCCCTCTTTTCTTTTCTCTTCTATTGTATTTTATTGTGTTTTATTGTCCTTTCCTTTTTCTCTTTTCTTTTCTCTTTTCTTCTCTTGTTTCTTTTCTCTTTTCTCTTTTCTTTTTTCTTTTCCTTTCTTTTCTTTTCTTTTCCTTTCTTTTCTTTTCCTTTCTTTTCCTTTCCTTTCTCTTCTCTTCCCTTCTCTCCTCTTCTCTCCTCTTCTCCTCTCCTCTCTTCTCCTCTTTTCCTTTCTTTTCTCTTTTCTTTTTCATTTTCTTCTTTTTTCTTCTCTTCTCTTTTCTTTTCTTCTCTTTCCTTTTCTTCCAGCAGCACATAAGGTTTATGTATAATTCAATCAATACCTCGAGGCAAACTATTTGATGATTACAATAAAAAAAAATCTCATTTTGCTGTACTTTGTAGAGGTAGTTTCATTATCGCATGTCACTTGGTTACAAGAGTTTATGGGACTGTAACTCCCCAAAGGACATTTTAAACATACACTTTTTATGGCAACTAAACTCCAAGATAAACGAAAGCATTAAAATAAGATATTGGAATTTTGCTTTTGTCTTTGATTGATATGAAATGGAGTCATAAAAAGTCTTGTTTCACCCTTAAATCCCTGCAGCCTCCCCTTCTCTTTTGAGTATGTTACTAGTAGACAGACAAATATGTTTTTCTGTGTGAGTTCTGAATGAGTAACAGCACAGCAGTGGTAGCTGGTATCAGAAATGGGGACAGTGTCAAAGCTGAAAACTTGGTCATACAGCACTAATGCAGGACTTGAAAGCTAAGCCCTTAACCACAGGTTTTGCTTTCCTTTCTGACCCTTTTTAACCTCTATCTAAAGGCAGACTGATTTATTTTCTCTAAAAGGAACTACTTATGCTCCTAGTAGTAAAGCATGTATGTGCTGCAGCAATCCAGTTGTTGTTATATACTTATCTCTCTGTCTCACGCCCACGAATGCAGAAGCCACAAGAATCTTCCAGAGGCAGTCTGAAAAAATACCAGTCCTGGTCACACCTGAGCTAGCTAAAAGTTGTAGAGAGAGCAAAGAGCATTGTTAAACAGGAACAGGGAAAACATGCATTCAGCCTGGTGTTTCTAATCAACAGAAATGAAGTCTGTAAGTTTATATAGGGTATCTGAGCCAGAAACAAAAGTGAAGCAGAAGGAGCAGAGTGACATCCCCGCAGGGCTGTCTGGCTGCAGAGCAGGATAACCACAGGGTAGGAGCCCCCCTGCTTAGAGAATAAGGGCTTATGCATGGGCTTCTTCCCCCATAACTCCCTGCAGCAGCAGACAGAGCTCTTTATGGCTGATTCTTAGCTATAGCACCATCATGGGAAGCTCTTTTACTTTTGTAATAAACTCAGATAGAGTTTTAGGTTTGGAGAGTTTTGGGTTTTGTTTTGTTTTTTTTTTTTTTTTTTTAATTTTATTTCCCTCCTTGTTATTCTTCACACAACAAAATATGTTCAGTATTTAAACACAAAAAGGCTAGAGCATGGGAAAGTAAAAATCTGAGGGGAAGGAAAACACATATGTAATCTTTCCCACACAGAGTCAAACAATGAAAAAGGGAAGAAAAACATCAAGGAGACAAACAAGTACAAGTATCAGATGAGGGAAGACAGAGCTTTCAGGAAGAAAGTCATTCTGGCCACTGCTGTGCTGGGACCATTTACTTGTCACATGGTGCTTAATCATAATAAATTAAATTTTATTTTGCATTTTGCAACATGCTAACTTGGCTCAGCAGGTAATGGGAGGAGTCCTGGGTTGCCAAATGGTGTTTAACTGAGAATATCAACAATTTCCCCCCTGCAGGCTGGCAAAAATAATGAATTCAAACGTGCCACTTTTGAGCAGATTATTCCAGCTGTTTCTTGTTCTTAAAGCTCGTTGGGAGGTTCAACACCAGAAAGTCAGCCCTCCTGAAGCTACAATTATCATCCTCAAGCAGCAGTCCTGGGAAACGGTGAGTTTAATCAAAGCAGCTTCACGTTACCAGAGATGGAGAACTGCAAGGGTTCCTGTAAAGTTCAGCGAAGGTCCAGCCAAGGTGACCCACGTCCCATCTGAAGGTCTACTATGGGATGGTCTCAGTTTGTCCAACATGGGTCTGAAAAACCACCAAACCTGAGAGATGTTGATCTTTCTGCCTTCTTTGCACCAGATTAAATTCCAGCATGGGGCTTCAGAGAATGATGCCCAGAGCAAGGATCCACCAGGCAAGTGAAAGAGCAGAGGAGAATTAGGTCAGACAGTAAGGGAGGGAAAAACAAAATCCCAACTTTTCTAAGGCTAAAGGTAGGTAAGCATGGTGAGAGATTGCCTCGGGAATCAGAGGAACCTCTAGCGTTGTAGGGGGTTATAAGGACAGGTTAGACAAGCAGCTGTCAGGAGTAGTTTAGGAATAGTTTGCCTGTTTTTGAGTAGAGGGATGGACCAGTCAGTCCCTCGAGGTCCCTTGCAGCCTGTATTCAATGATTGATGGAAATTGTGATATGCTTGCAAGCAACTTGCTTCCAGGTTCAAACGGGCTATATTTGGTGCCTCCTCCTGTTCTCTGGAGCTAATAGCTGTTTTGCCACTGTCTGCGTTAGGAGCAGGGTCAGATCCTTAATTAAAGCTATGATTGGCTGCAAATATATTTTCCTGGGACTAATGAAGGGACTGCCACTTGTTAGTAGCAATTGCCCTGTGGGTATCTATCTTCCCATTAGAAAAAAGAATGAGACCCAGTGACTGCAAAGAAGGCACTGATTGGTCATTAAATAATAGAAATAAATGCATCTCAGTATTTACAGTTGCCTGTTTTTTTCCCTGATWTCTGGAGGCAGAGGAAGGTTGTGGGGTTTTTTCCCTTTTGTCCCTATGGACTGTTGTAAATTATGCCCAGGTCCTATCTGTCAGACCTCAAAATCAAACCTTAAGAGAATAGAGCACTCAAACAAATATTTCAATCCTTCTTTGTCATCTGGGCAACAGACTGTCAGGGTTAAATGCAGCCTTATGCCTGTGTCGTAGACCTGAGATTAGCTGTGCTGCTGCCCAGTCCGGGGCCTGTAGTAGCTGCTGTGGAAAACTACAGATGTTTATTTTCCATCTTAAAAAGAAACTCTCTTGAGAATTGCTCTTAAGCTTCCTGGAGATTAGCTGTGCCTTGAAGGTCATCTTCCAAAAACCTCATTGTCACAGGGTAAAGCTTCTCTCTATATCAAAATGGCTTAACCAAACTCAATCCTGGCAGAACTTTGTTTTTATCAGGGAAGTTACTTCTGGGGTAAATATAGCTAATTTCTGTTCTCCATCACTCAGGATACTGCATTTATCTCATGTTCTTGGGTTGACTCTCATTGCTGTGGTGTCTTGGTACTCATGGACTTTATTTTTATTCATGCAACCTCCTGCAAGGAGGAAAGGTGATCATATCTGCAAAGTGGGAGATAACTTCCCATGCTGTAACAGTTGGCACATGCAACGTGCCTCAGTTACCCCGGCACAAATCTTAATAACCTTAATTGCTGTGGGTGGGTGAAACACCCCACCCCCTTGTCCCATAAGGGTTTGTCATTTTTTCACCCCAAGCAGTCTGTGTAAAGACTCAGGGCTCCTGAGAGCGGGGTTCACAGAGGTTTGTTTTCTGCTGAGGTTTGTGACCATGGCTGGGTGCAGTTTGGACTGAAAATAAGGAGTGGTAATTAGTCTGGGAAACAAAATGTTGAATCTCCATGTCTTACAGTATTGCTTCTCAGTAGGGTGTGCCTGTGGGGATTCTCTGATGGGTACTATATGGAAAATTATGCTGAAACTTTTATCTTCATGGGGCATGAATGGAGTTTCTCTTCTCTAATCAGATGTCTATCTTCTTGAATATTTTTTGCCTTTTTAATGAAACTTTCAGTGAGTTTGGGCCTATAAATATGAATGAGTTCCCCCAGGAAAAACACTCACTTCTTTCTTTAGGAAGCAGGAGTAATAACCAGCATTGATAGGAAGTGTGTGATTTTAAGCTGCAAAAGATGCTGTCAGGCAAGAAGTAACATCCTCCTACCTCTTCCAAATACCAGATCCTAGGGGTTAAACTTTGCTAGTGCCCAGCCTGAAAACACAAATTTCTTCTGTATAACTATGTATTTCCCATTGCTATGAATTACTGTATTTGGTTTTCATACTCTCTGTGCTCTAAAAGTGTCCTATGTAAATCAGCAGCAAAAATTAAACAAGATGAGGCTGATCTGGGGGGGGGAGGGGGAGGGAAGGCATGTGAATTTAATTTATGGTTTAGCTGGAGACACACGAGATTTTGCCAGAACTCTCTTTAATCCTGTTTCAACAACGCAAATGTGTTTGTAGCAATTCATGGGGTTTAACGTCAGGTTTTATAGGGGTACTTTGTACTACACAGTATATATTATTTGAGAGAGAAAATTTATCTCTGTCTTATCAATTGTTTAGCATAAAAATTATACTCAGTTTCCCTGGCCACATGGAATGATCTTTCTTACATTCAATGGTGTTATTAATTTTAGTGAGACATGTTTAAATTAGGCTTTGCTTACCCTGCTTATTAGTTTTATTCCCATGAGATTCCCATAACAGTATGTCTGGCTCTTTTCATGGCTAGGAAATCCAGATCTGTACAAACACCAGCCAAACCCAAAAAGAGAATGAATAAAGCCAGGAAATGGTAAAACTGAGGAAGAGATGATAGAGGTTGCAGGAGAGGGAGCTAAGCATCTGCAAGCTCCTTGGGGATGTCATGTTCCCCACAGAGGAGTGTCTCATCCAGTGTCTTGTCCCAGGTCTAGGTTGATGCCTACAGTTGTGTCCTGCTGAGGATATGGATTTGTCAGTGAAACCTTCCTGACTGAAGAAAACAGGTTGGTTGCCTTAAATACATCCAGCAGCTGCGTAATGATTCACAGCCCATTAGAGTTCATTCCATATAAAATTTTATTTCCATAGTTCAGCATCCCCGAAGGATCATTCCAGTCGGTACATTCAGGTCTCTTCTTCCACTAGGATGTGCAGGGGTTCAGCCCATGCAAGTTGAAGATCCCTGGGGTGTGTCGGCGGTTGACCCTTTTACATGATGGATGCACTAGCTGCCCCATCTCAGCCACTTCGCAGCTGGCCTCACGCACCCTCTCTTCTACACTTTATTGCATCAGGTTTTCAGATTCTTAGAAATTTATTAATTAGTTCAATCCTTCTTAATGGCAACAGGTCATGTGTATGGACACTTAAAGTTGTAAGGTTACCTTAGAAACTTCAAAGCAAAAGGTGCCCTGCTGCATAAAGGGCAAACATATTGAAAAGCCTTTAGAAATGTCAGTATTTTTAAGTACATAAAAGTACTTATTTGAAATTCTATCAAATTTCGGAATGATACTGTATGCATGAAGATAAGATGATTTATGAATGTGTTTAAGAAACAGGGAAAGCAATCCAGGAAATGAGGCCTCTTGGTCTGATTTTAATAGGGTGTGAGGCTTTCTTGAAGGAGAGAATCATCCATGCTCTGGAAGTAAGTGGAAAATGGCAAAGAGAATTTCCACAGAGGGCTGTAATAAAAAATAAAAATAAAAAGTATAGCATTTTCTTGACCTAGGAATTAGGACTGATGGGAATATCCTACAGAAAAACCACAATGCAATTGAACACAGAAGGAATAGAAGTGTACTTGCAATGTTCATGTGCTAGTGCAAAGAGTAAGGCTGTGAGTTGGGAGATTTATAACAACGGTTTCTGCCCCAACCTGGTGACTCAGCTGGAGACAACCAGGGAGAACAAAGGGGAGGATTATTAGCCAGCAATGTGGAAGGACCGTGAAAAATGCCAGTATGATCTGTCAGTGTAAGTAGAGATAGGAAAATATTAAAGATATTGTACAAGGCACTGAGACATCTCAATGGGAGTTATGTGTATAGTTTGGCCATCTGTAATGGAGAAAGATGAAATAAATCTGAAACAAATGGTGGGAGAGAAATACAGAATGTACCTGTGAAGTGCAAGGGGATGAATAATAAGAGTTTCTGCTGAGAGCATGGGGATATCAGGCAGGAAAAACTCAGTCCTGGCTGTTTTAGACTATCACAGAGTGATCGTGGGCCACAGATACGATAACATAATCAAAAAGGTGAATGGTATTTCAGGACGTGTGACACAGAGTATTTTTATCAGAGATGGAGAAGTGGTAATGTTGCACAAGGTACTGGTTAGACCAAGTGCTTAAAAGAGAAATGAGAAAAAAACCAAAACCCCAAAACAACAAAAAAACCCACTTACTTATTCATATCATATGATTGCTATTAAGATCATCCTAGAGCACTGAACATCAAGAAAGGAGAAGATCTAATCAAACTGGAGGAAATTGTTGGCCCAAGAATAAATTGATATGCGTGAGAGATGAGTAAATATATAAGCCTAATATCCGAGGAAACTCTCTAGCTACCAGAGTAGGGGAGTTATAGAAAGTTTCTCAGGAGGTGGAAGAAGAAGAGGGAAATCTTGCTGGATGTAAAATGGAGTTTGGAAAATTTGTGGCTGGAAGTTTAAGCTGAATAAGCTTGCAGCGTTAAAGAGCTCATGATGAGAAGTCAGGGAGTGGTGCTGGGGAGCTATGGACCCCTGCAATCCTAAATAATTCTAGAGGCACTGATTCACATAGGCTGATGCCATGCAACCTCTTTCCATATATTAAATGTTATGCTATGATTTCCAATCAGTTCAGAGTTTCCTTTAACGTACTGTGGCCATATTTTCAAGCCATGCAAAACCAATCTGATATCAGTAATGTCAGGATTTGGCTCTGTTACTAGATTTTAAAATTTTATTAACCTATGGTATCATCTGTGCTACTTTTTTTTTTTTTTCGTGGAAGGGTTCTTGGGAAGCAAGTGGTTAAATGAGTTCAATCCTTTCAAATTTAATGGCACTTTGGTGGGGGCGGGGCTGGCAAAGAAAGAGAGAGAGAAAGAATGAATTTTTTCCACCAGCCCAAACTATAATTTAGATTTCTTTCTTTATGAAATGGTCTTAGAAGTCTAAGGAAATAAGTCAGCTACCTTATACCGTCATGAAGATCATCAGCGTATTACCTAATTGGCATTAGTATTTTTGTAAAGGTCTGGAAATTGGAATTTTAATATGCAGTAATCGCACAACCACAGACTTGGTTGCTTTCAGAAAGCTTGCTTTCTGAAGCATCATCTTATTGCATTAGCAGGCTAGTTTTAGAAAATAATTCAAAATCATGTCTCCTCTGACTGGATTTAAAAGAAGATCTCTGTTGCATTTCTTACTCTAAAAAATAGAAAACAATAAATAATTAGGAATAATGTTCAGTATTATCTGAAAGATAGAAGATTATTTTAGTAGAGGAAACAAATAAATGCCCCTAATCTGTCACTACATGATTACACAGTGAGTAGAATGACTTTTTGCGATGATTATTATTATTTGAAAAATTCTGCTTCATGTCTCTGCTTTGTTGCAGACTTTCTCAGAAAAGTCACTTTATCTCTCAGTACCACCGTTTCCCCTGTGTTTAAAGAAAATAATATCATTCCTTGGCTTGCCAGGGATATTAAGAGGACAAATGTTTTAACAACTGAAAGGCTCTCTCTAACTGTGGTGTAGGCGCCGGGATATATAGAAAAATAAAATCTAGACTCGCAGACTCGGGTTTGTGGCTGTGTAAAATGAAAGCTCTCATCTGTCGAGAATACATGTGGTTGGAGGGAAATSAAGTGAGGGAAGATGATGTGATGGTAGAATTAGGGTGACAGATATCTGTAACCAAGCATACTATCTCCATCTCTGGTAAAGAAAAAAATTTAAATGTCTTAAACCCAGTCAACTGCCTAAATATAATGATGATATCATTATATAGTCTGCACCCACTGACAAATGCAAGGTGCTGTAGAAGCGTAAAGCACTTCAAGTAAATAGTAACACAATTTCATCAGAGGTTAAAAAGTGAACTCTTAGTCCTGGCCTCATTCATATTATTTTTCATTTTTTACTTTTTTTATTGAGTTGGTTATTAAGGTCATTATATAATGCTCTTCAATTTATCCGGGCTGTATCAGTTGACAATGGGACCCTTGAGTGATGAAAGAGCCTTGGAGTTGGGTTTAATATTGTATTTCATACAAAGCAAAAATTCTTCCTGTAATATAGCCACCTTGAAAGTGTACTAAAAAGACAGAGGTTTCTGTTGGTTTCTGAGCTCTGGCCTCTGCTTTAGAGGCTTGTGAATATCAAATCACAAATGCAACTTGGAAACAAACAGAAAGGGAATTAACCTTGGGGTTTTTTTTTAATTATTCCATTTGTTCTAAATTAATCGGGTATGCACACGCATGCACGTGAGCTTGTGTGCATTTCTCATGCATGCACAGAGAAATAAGTTCCCTAAATGATGTATGTTTAGAATCCTATAAATACTAAAAAAAAACCCAAACACTCAAAACCCCCCAAAACCAAACAAACAAAACACAAAAATTTTTGGGGAAGACTTGACAAAAATCTGACTTCTCTGATGTAGCTTCATATGACTTCCTTTTGCACATACCATGTCTCTTTATGCTTTTGAAAATGAAGAAAACACAGTGGTCACCTGTCCCAATACATGTACAGTAGGTCCAACGCATCCAGAGTGCTTCATGCATTTCTTGGTGGGGCTTTTGGGCTGAAGATCTGGAACGCCTGTGCATAGCTGGGTCCACATTACTGGCTCCACAGGTTGTTCTCCTTCCTTGTCATTTATTTTTAAACTCATTCTGATTTTCATTGCACGGATAGCCTTCAAGAATTTTATCTATTTCTTTTCAGGTAGCAAGCCATTCTCACACCAGAAAAGGAGAGAGATCCTCCGGTCCACCTCTAAAACAAGAACCAACACTGTTCAAGTATCGCAACATCTCCCTAGTTTCGGGTGCCTTTCGTCTGAGCAATCCTAGAAAAGGAAGTATAGGGACTATTTAAGAGTGATTTGTTCACAATGCACTAGAGACCATGTGCAGTAGCCGTCGGATAATTCTTCCCCTTTTGGTTATCTATGGGTTCTAGCAAAGAGAAGATGCTGGCGCTGGCAGATTATCCAGAAGCCTTATAATGCTGGTGTATTTCTCTTCTCTTCTCTTCTCTTCTCTT
>JASVER010000035.1:3430663-3624291 GCA_030449065.1 Oceanodroma leucorhoa
TCTTCTCTTCTCTTCTCTTCTCTTCTCTTCTCTTCTCTTCTCTTCTCTTCTCTTCTCTTCTCTTCTCTTCTCTTCTCTTCTCTTCTCTTCTCTTCCTCTAGTTTGAAGTGGCTAATTTAATAAGTTTTTACTTTGATAACAATCCTGCAGTCTGGTAGATCACATCTCAGGAGTGCATTTGTCACTGTCATCTCAAGGAGAAAAAAAAATCCTGACATCCAGTCTGAATTAAAAAGCAATAAATGTTTAAAGAGATAAGAATTAATAAATACTCTTTCATTTCTTTCTATGTAGTAATTATTCACCCTGGGCCTAACCTAAGCACTAGCTTCTCCCTTCCCCCCAGGCTTCTAAGCAATGTAGGCAAATATGGACTTTGGTACCTCGCTGATCAGGACAAAGCATTTCATCTTGGATGATGAGCACAACTAAGAGCCTCTAGATCCAGCCTTGCTGACCTTGCTGGAACCAGAGAAGAAGAGGTTGGGGAGTGAGCGAGGAGCAGAAACTACCACACGTGCACGCACTCCTTCCCACAGCAGAAACAGCCAAAAGTCAGTGTCTGGCCAGATGGGTGAGAGGAAATCACTAACSAAAAAGTCTTCCACTATTAAAACAGCAGATGCCCCAAACTGGTGACTGTGTGCCCAGCCAGTAGAGCTCTTTACAGACTGGTGGCCTGAGCATCTTGACCTGTGCATAAAATTGTCTCAGCTCCCCCCTTTCTAGTGACCAGATCTTAGCTTCATTTTTGACCTTCCTACCTTCTCCCCCACAGAGGTTAGTAATTGGTGGAAAAGGAGGAGAAGAAGAATTATTAACAAAAAACAGAAAAGAAGACCAGGCAAAACAATTGAATTGCTAAACACAAAGAAACTCCAAACCCCATAATTATGCTGTAATTTTTGATACATTCTGTGTTCTTCTGTTAGAAAATGCCTAAAGAAACTAAATGTGGTTTAGTTTAATAGAGAAGGTGGTGTCTTAAGGAGCAGTGTGTAATAATAACAATTCCAGGTGGTATGTTTATATGTATGCAAGAAAAGAGCGGTAATAGTAGCCCAGGATAGGCATTCCTATGTTGAAATGACACTTGTTGTATTTAAGAATGCCAACATAGTGTTGGCATTTCCCAGATGACTTTCTGTGGATACTTCTTTTGTTTTCCTAAGTAGAAAGAATAATTCCCCTATTGAAGACCCAACCTTTTGACCATTGCTGCCCTGCAGCAGAAAAGAACCACCTCTTCCACCTGCTTTAGTGGCAAAAGAGAACCTTTACACATGATGAGGCACAGGTGCTTCCTCATCTGCTTGGAGCTGGAAGGGGACAAAAAGGACCACTAAAATATGTAGCTGAATCTAAAGCAAGCAGCAGGTAAACTGTCTTAGTGGAGCAAGACTGGGGTTTGACATGCTTGGTTTTAGCTATCTCAAATATTATTTAGTTTAAACAGGCCACGGTTGTTCATTTAGTGGCCAATGGAGGGACAAGGGAAATCTTCAGAGATTCCTACTAATAACTGCCATTGAGCTCAGACTGGGAGGAATCTCTCCCTGGATTGACCTATTTCTCTGCAGTGACAACAGAGGGACCATAGGCAACCAGCTTAGAACAAATTTCTAATTTTTAAATAGTTAAAATCAGACAATGTCAGTCTAATCACTGTCTATTCTTCTGGGGTTTTTCATGTCATACATGCCTATCTGAAACATAACCAGCAATACCTACTTGTGAAGACAAATAAAAAAGAAAGTCCACCATGGTGTGTGGAGCAGGCAGAGAGAAAATGACAAGCTCCAGGCTAGGAGTCATTTTCCACTAGATGCCAACAGTAGAACAACTTGTTGCCACAAGAAAGGCATGTTTCATCCTGCCTGCTTTCAGTTGCCAAAACTATTTCAGAGGTACGCTTCGACAAACAGAGTTTTGCAGGCTCCCTCCAAAATCAGAGGGGCAGGCTGGTTTTGGGATGCCCTTCACAAGAAATGCAGAAAAAAACTATGTCATTCTGCCCTGATAAATCTCAAAAGAACTTTGAGGGTTTTCTAACCCTTCATTTTCATTTCTCTTTTCCTCAATTTATTGAGAAGGAAACACAACTAATAACTTTTATTTTGTCTTGTACTTTACATTGCTGATGCTGACAGCTTACCAAGTGTTCTTGCGTTGCCCTGCACATGAACTGCAGCTGTTACTGTCACACTGACAGTCATACTGCTGCTGTTGAAAGAACATGTTCTTTTCAGGGGATTTCTTAGCTCCTTGCCAAATGTGCCGGTCTATGCATTATACAGAAAAAAAAATTAGGTGAAAGCATTATTTGTGAGAATTATTTCCTGCACATCCAAGCTCTGCATGAGCCATTCCTTCAGAAAGCAAAAGTCTCTCTGTCTTGTCTCTGCTTTTCTCTTGGTATTCTCTTTATTAGCTTGGCCTTGACCTCTGACACTGTGAAGAGTATGAAACAAATTTTTTTTTACTTTTGGCTTATGATGCAATCTAGGTCATTGCAGCCTTCAGGATTAAAACATTGAGATCTTGTTAAAGAGGTTTAACTGTATTTTATTTCCTTCCTCAGTCACAGAAAATAATAGATTAATATGGTAACACTTTGTAGTAAGTGGACATTAATTAATGCTAAATTACACCAGAATTCCTCTGGAATCACATATTAACAGTCACACTAAGTCCAAAAGAGCTTGCCATGATTAATGTTTTTGTAAGAAATATCAAAGAAATTAATAACCATTTGTCACTTATAATAAAGTGTTACCAATTAATTTCATGCTACTTTCTGTCCTGGCTTTGGCATGAAAATGAGGTACTGGAAGTTTAAAGCCTAGTATATTACAAAGTGTAATCTTCCACTCTCTGACCTAGTTAGGACTTCTCAGTGCAACTTGTCCTGCTACTACTTTTGGTATCTTGTATGAGAAATAGAGCAAGTGTCTCTTGGTTCGGGATGCAAAACCTGGGCAAGAGGAAGAGTTATTTTAATTCATGTGCCATAATTCACTCCTCAGTATTGGAAATTCGAATCTTCAGACTATTCATTAACTTGACAAACACCATAATGAGTGCAGAAAATGGCAGCACATAAATCCATTCTCTTGACAAAGAACATAATGAGAATGGGAAGTGACACAAACTAAATAGTGATCACTTTACAGTCTGGAAACTGTATATACTTGCTTCTTGTGTCACAGCGACTCCTTCCCCCTTGCTTCCCTCCTTCCCTGTCGTCTGATGAGTGAAGTCTAGGTAGGCAGAACTTGTGCCTTTCCGGGACTCCCTGTTAGCCAAGCTCAAGGGTCCTCAGGGGCTGCACGACCTCTTTTGTTCATTGAGTAGCTTGGTACCTCTACAGGTCCCAAATGAAATAATGAGCTAAGAGATAATTAACTTCTGCCAGTACATCTCTTTGTTCTTCTTTTCAAAGGTGCGTATCATGCACCCATTATCGTCCTCTTTTTATCCAGAAGAATTTCTTAACTGATTTCAGAGGCTAGTATTGACTTCAGCAATAAGGGAATAGGTATGAAAGGATGTGGACAACTAATTCAAACATGTAGCATCCCCAAATTCTGTACAATTTTGCCTGAACGTATTGAATATATGCTGGGAAATCACCCAGGAAACTTGCGTTTTTGATAGTGGCCTTATATACAAATGACACAAGGGTCAAGTTCCTGTTGTCTGATGTGGACCAGAGAACCGAGTTCCTGTTGCTCACAACATAGCTGGATATTGAGGTCACTAGTATATGGCGTGCTGAATGAATTATTGTGTTAAAGGTATTACATTTTATATGAAACAGAATAACCAAACAGACGCAATTGCTTTCAAGGGTTAGATTTTACACTGTTTATTTTTCACTTGTCTGAAGGACTTTTCTAGTGGTTAGTGAAGGAGTCTATGATATCTTGTTACTCTTTCAGGCACTAGCAATTTGAAAACTTCCCTTCCACACGTACGTCTTTCAGGAAAGGTGGYCCTTTCTGAAGTATGTTCCATCCTGGACTTCCCACCAAGATGCAATTTTACAAAGATCAGTAATTACAAAGTAATTGCAATTAGTAATTACAAAGATTAGTATTGTTCTTTAATGGCACAACTGAAGTCTTAGTGTTTACAAAATGCTTTGAGAATTTTACACAAAGGATATGAATGCCGACTATTATTATTATTAATAAAATCAACTGCATTACTCTTTTGCACACAAAATTATCCCAGTACCCAGTAATGCAATAATTTCTTTCAAAACCTACCTTGTTTTTCTTGGCATCAACAGCACAGACCATRACACATAATAAAAAATTCCTTCTTGCTGCTCTAAAGTGAAATCTAAGCATTCATTTGAGCTTTTCTTTCTTCTTCCTTTTTATTTCTGAGGAACATGCTCACAGGGAATAACATAGCTTGCTTAAATGTGTAATACTTTATACTGTAGGTTCTTTAATTTTCTGACACTGAAACCTGAAAAAGTTAGATGTGCAAAACAAAGTCTTTTTCTAAGTATTCAGTATCAGAAGACATAACCAAAGCTTAGGGAAAGTAGGAAATAAATGCACTAAGCACAGACAAAGAAATAYTAAGGATAAATCCCTAATTTTGTCCCAGTGCTGTGTAAAAGAGCCTTCCACCTCCT
This sequence comes from Oceanodroma leucorhoa, assembly GCA_030449065.1. NCBI lineage: Eukaryota > Metazoa > Chordata > Aves > Procellariiformes > Oceanodroma > Oceanodroma leucorhoa. Next base: position 3,435,315 of record JASVER010000035.1, read on the forward strand.
CTGTATTCAGTCCCAAGTCCTGTATGACCTTCGGGTCTAAAGATGAGAGTCATATATTTAACGACAGTATTTTTTATTTACTATAGAAGCTGAGATGCAAAACACTTAATCTACATCATAAAATGGAAAGTGGCTGAGTTTGCAGTGACCTTGACCGTTCCYACTCCAAAAGTTGATCATTTTAAACAAGTGCAGCCCTTCAGCTGTGCGAAATTGAACTCAAGTTCATGGCATGTGTTATTTTTCAAAATCTGACTTTTTTTTTTTGGTGGGGAATCAGAGAATACAAATCTAGAAGATGTTTTGCATGTATTTTTTTATGAGTGCATAGATTTTCTCTGGTTAAACAGCAGTGAGGAGGAAGTAGCAGTGGGAGGTTTTCAAGGGAGTTATCCACTCAGTCCCCACTGACCTTCTGCAGAAATTGGATACAGAGCTACCTTTTGTCAATAGCAAAGCACAGAAAACTGAAGGCAGAAGCATCAACACCTTCACCAGCTAAACATGTTGGTGAAGGTGTTGATTAAAATCAGTGACAAAACTCCCTTTGCTCCTTCCCCTCTTGAATTTAGGGCGGAAGCAAGGCATCAGCCATTTCCTTGGGTAAAACTGGATTTCTGTGCAGTCTGTTCCTTCAGGCAAAGCCACAAACCCACAGCTGTTTTTTGTATCCCTTATTTCACAGCATGYTGTCCCTTGGTTGTCTTATACAACTGTGGGTTTTGKTTTTGGTTTTGGTTTTGKTTTTTTTTAAATATGAGCCAAACAAAAACCTTGTGTTACATCACTTGAATTATCTTTTTACTAGAATAAACACAGGCTCCTGGCCAAAGAAGCCAAATATCAGATTCTTACATTTTTGACAGGTGTTCCCTTTCCTGCTCAGTACCTCTTAGATGTTCTAATGTCTATATGTCTGCTCACTATCCCTCTTTTCCTCTGTTTTTAGGTTGCTGTTTGGTTTTGTTTTTTTTTTTTTTTCTTTTTTGTGACATTGGCATGATTTCCCCTATAGTGGTGGAAAGTGTCCTAACTCAGGCTGTCACCTAGTTTGGCAACTGGAAAGCTGTTGCACTCACCAAAAGCAGGATAATAGCCCTAGTAGACCCCAGAGGGACATGTGTGGTTCATTTTTAAAAAGCATCGCCAAACCTCCTGATGCTTAATCGTCAGTCAGTGGCAAAGCAGCGTTTGCAGGCTTTTGAAGATTTGCTCCGCTGTGCCGTTCAGTCCAGGTTATTTGTTCAAAATACTGCATAACATTAACATTTAAAAATTGTCCAGGTATGAGAGAGCAGTGGAATAGCTCTCCTGTGCTACCAAACCAGGGGACAATGAACGTGGTAAAGAGGGACATCAAGGCAATGATTAGAGACTACTCAATCCAATGTGATAAATTGAAATAGATTTGTAAGGTTAATACCAATTTCAGAGATTATAGACCATTTTATGGCATGTGCTATATAACTTTTGCTCCTTCCCCCAAATTTATGATCTTTACCAGAGATTTGAAACAAAACACAGTAGCAATTGGATTCTAAAGGTCAATAAAGGAAGAAAAAAAAAAAAAAAAGAAAAAATCAGTGAAAAAAAAAAAAGCCAGAGGAGGGCATTTCACTCATTCTGTTTCTGGTACTGTTATTTTGCCAATTAAACTGCTATAAAGATAATAAAAAGAAAGCATCTGTRGAAAATGAAAGTTTGCCTTTATGAAGAGAGATATTGTGAATTCTAAAAGCCTTTAAAATTATATTCCCTAATAAATAAATAAATTAATCAGCAAGTTATACGAAGCCACATAAAAACCACTGCATATCTCATTAATCTCTGAGAAATTTTAGGGATTTTTTTAGGTGAAATAAATCCTTGCTGCAGAAATGTTTATGTGCAAAATTTGTAAGCCATGCTGAGGAAACAGAATTTGCCTTAAGGCTGGGATTCTGTCTCCTTACGCTAAAATGATTAGAAGCATGGAGAAAACCAAAATAAAACAAACAAACAAAAATTCTCATAAAGAAGAGTGATTAAAAACGCTGAGTTTGCTTATTTAAAAGAAAGAAGAATAAAAAGAAGTGAGGTGTAAAAATGCAAGCTAGGGAGAACTCCAAGAAGAAGGCATAATCCCCTTTTTTTCCTGTGTTTGTGTAGTCATTTTGTAACACATTGTGGTCAAATGTTTTGCACTCCTGTAGTCAGAGAGCTATCACAGATGTTCTTCACAATGTTATGATCTGGGGGATATGGGAGGTGCGTGTCTGAGAGCTYGTCCATTTTTCCATTTATAAAATGGAAAATCTAGTCTAATAAAACATATTATCCTTATAAAAAACTTCTCTTCTTTTTAGAAGAAGGAGCCAAGAGCAGTCTGTGCTTTGYATGAGGAAAGAAGCTTAGAGAACAAGAAGTTATAGGAAGTGTTAAGATGGGTGTTGGTGTTTGGGATGACAGTGTGTTAGACAGAGAGGGATGCTCTGTTTGATAAATTAAACAAAGTGTTTTCCTCTGGACATTTCTAAAAGTGTTGATATCTTTGAAAGGGGGTCAGAGAAAGGGCCAAAAAATTACCAAGGATTGAGAGAGGTTTCATTACGAAGAATGTTTTAGAGAAGTTAAAAAAAGAACTGTCTGCTGAGACTTCCTAGGACTTGCCAAGTCATCACTTCGTGCAGTAGAGAGAGCCCTTATGACAAAGGAGCTGAGAAAATTCATTATAAACGTGACTACCTAATATGATGTGAAAGTAAGGAAAGGGCCTCTGCAGGAAAACTTCACAGCACCTGAATAGCTGCTGGAGAATTTATTGGGACAGAGAAGCATTGCGCTGACCCAGCATAGCCACCACAGACCAGCACAGGCTGAAAGGCACTGAGTGACAGGGAGAGGGAAAACTAACCTGCTTGTTCCATAGACAACCAGTTGGCAGAGATTTTCCGAATATTAGAAATGCTGCTTGCAACAGACACAGACCGAGTGGGAAAAGGGACCAAATATACTTTGGAAAAAAATGATAGTGCAGTGGTGGGTCTGCCCTGGTGACACCCTGTTATTTGCATCCTTATCTTTAGCTGTGGAGCTGGCAAGCAGGTAAAACATTACATCCTTAAGAAATATTTTGAAATGTATTATGTTCTCCACTGCAATATGATCCTTCAAGGTATGTCAGGAAGGGAACAAGGGGAGAAACTGAAGCTCCGTAGGACTACCAATAGTCACTGCTGGAAGAGTCCCTGCTAGAACCAAGAAGCCTTCCTGAGGCAGTCTGGGTTGGCGAGATAGATGTACCTCCCCCCTCCAGACAGGTACCCATATCCCCACGTCCCACACACATATACTTATTTCAACAAATTTGCTCTAGATCATGAAAAACACATTAGCAAAAAAATTCTGGCCAGTTCTTGTCCACAAGACCCTTGGGAGTGAAATTCAGCACAGCATGGAAGACATTCCTAAGTCCTCTGTGAAGTGAAATCCCACTTCAGACCTCAGTGCACAGGTTAAGTACTCCCTACATTTCTAGCATTACCCACAGAGATAATGTAAACTCAGACAGAATACCCTGACTGCGCACACTATTTATATCTTTCCCAGAAAGAAATTAGCAGGTGTAACAGCCTCCCCAAAGGTGGGATGTAAACACCACAAGAGATCTCGGCCGGAACAAGAAATGGAGTATCTGCCATCTTGTAATTGGAATTTGAATTTAATTAAGGTGGAGAGAAAAATACTCATCACCCTTTCAGTGAAATGCAGGACCCATTGGTGCAGTTATCTAAACATAAGAAAGCAGCCTTTCTAAAATTTTAGTTTAACAAACAAGTCTCTGTGTAAAAAATGGCCTGTAATCTTAATTCTCAAGATTATAGTTAGATGACCAAAAAAAATGTGTCTAACTGTTGCTGTGGGCTTCTTTTATGCTTCTGTCTCCTGAATCACCATATAGGACTGAAATCCAGCATCTTAGCACTAAGAGCCTGATTTTACAAAATTAAGCTCGGGTACTACAGTGCGTGTATGTGGTGGGACCTGATCAGACTGGAGACAGGCAGGTAGGTGACCCCTCGTGCTTGGTGACCCCCTGGCTCCCACTTTTGGGTAAACCAGAAGAAGGAGGAGGAAGGGTTGCTTTGCCTGCACAGGCTCCTATGTTATGCTATCCTACCTTGTTTCCCAAATGTCCCTTACGTATGGGAAGGGACCACATTCCAAGACGGATAAACTTTCTGGTAACTGGCTTCCTGCCACAGTCTCTCCCAAGGGATCTGTAATCCTTCCCCGTTCATCTTACGGACTCCTGTTTGGATATGTGAGCTGTGCCTGGTTATATGATTTCCAAACATGCCTGCTCYGGTCTCATATCTGAAACTGCATCTGCCACGAAACCTGAGCAGGGTATTTGACTGCAGGTCTCAGTGCTTAGCAAAGCACAGTTATAACGCTAATACATAAAAGTAATGCAGACCATTATGAGGACAGTATGCGACTTCCCACATAGCACACACAAAGCAATTTTACCTAGTTATTACTTTGTGAAGTATATAACATCTGGTTAAGCTGCTAGATATCTATTTATAAACGCATTTAGTCTTGATTTAAGACTTCAAGCAAAAGCGAATCCATCACGTTCTAGATAAAATGTCCCAGTGGTTTATAACTTTCAGTGTTAAAAAAGTGAAGCAATTTGTAGTTTGAATTTATCTTCTACCGTGAACCTTTGAAACTCATTATGTTTTCCGTTTCCTAGATTAAAGACCTGACTGTCAGTTATCTTCTCTTTTGTAGATTCTTTCAGATTGATCAAATCAAACCTTAACCTTTTCTTGGATAAGACTGAGAAGAGGAATTTCCTTGGTCTCACAAAAAGGCATTTTTTTCCCCTAACTGCAGGTCAAGCTTGCAGTTCTTTCTGGATTTCCCCCCTCTTTGTTAAAGTGTTTTGTACATGTTATGTAGGGGGGTGGGCACAGTATCCCAGTTATGGCACTAGTGATGTTTGGAAGGGTTACATGGGATGGCATTGCCTTTGTATCCTAACTTTAATGAGACCATTAGCTCCCCTTGATTTACATCCCAGGAYGACCTGTAATCTCTCAGCTACAGAATCATGCTCGGGGCTGATACTCCAGAGTTTTATATGTCCTCAGACTCACTGCAGTTACTGTTTTCTGAGACACCATCCTTAGGCCTGTAAGTGTGACCTAAATGCTTTGCTTCTGCAYGCTTGGCTGGAATTTAACTGTAATATTTGTTCAAGTTAATATAGCAGCTCATTAAAGATGAATAAAAATCATTATTTGGATGCAAAGCATTGTGATTAAAGACCTTAATCTGGCTTCAGAAAATCTGGGTTGCATTTTAGGCTTTTACTGTAAACCGCCTATGTAAATCTTAACAATCAGGGGGACTTAATTTTCTTCCGCTTTAGCTCCACTATATAAAAWGGAATAACAGTTTTTCCACACCATTTTTATTGTCTAGGCAATCAGTAAGCTAAAAGAAATTGCAAGCCTGAATAACAGGAACAAAGTAAAAGACTAGAGAGGAAGCATGGAAKAAGAATGCACACAAACAGAGCAAGAAGCTTATTAGGACACAGACTTGGAAGAAGAGCTTCCTGGGCCATGTAATTCAGATTCTTCTATTATATGTATTTTGATATAAATTTCCAGTTGTCAAACTCAATTTTACAATTCGTTAGTCTTTCCCACATTTAAAATCCCTATTCTGACAATGTCAAATCTCTGACCTAAGTGTCCTGTTTGCCCTTTTGCAATCAGTGCCCTTCAGCCCAAAATACTCTTTCAAGTGCCTGGTGTTTACATGATCTGTTGGCAAATATGAAGAGATGAAGTGTTATGTTGCCAGTTCTTTGTGCTTGAAACACAATCCTTCAATTAAAGAGAATCATATGTATATCATATGTATCTGCCATGTCCAGCGAGTGCTTGGGTGGATAATCTTCACATTGGAAAGCAATATAGCAACGGTTAGCTCGTCAGGGCTGTGTTTTCACACACTTATACTGATCCAAACTCAAATCACTGTCCAGCAGAGCCCTGCGCCGTGGAGCTGGACCGTGTGGTCAGAGCTGGCCTGTGGATGTAGGGCCATGGCGATGGGCTGGCGACATCAGCTGAGCGCTGGTGTGGCAAACGCTGTGCATTTCAGTCACACAGCAAAAGCTGACATCTATAGTTTTTAAATATTTATCCCAGATAGATGCAGTTCATAGTGATTAGGATACAAATGAGAGCAATTCCCTCCTCTCTGGAAATAAATCCAGATTAATTTGCTCTCCCTTTCTCACTAGTGTTTTCTTTTTTTTTCCTTCAAAATATTCTCTTTTTTATTATTATTTTCCTTCCTGTTCCCTTCTAGACATTCAACAAAACAATTAAACTGTATTAATGCATCATTGTAAATCCAATGCCAGGGCACCAAATTGTCTCAGGGGCAGTACTGAAGTGTGGTGAGTATTAAATTTAGAGAAAAGGCAAATGGTTTAAAAAACTGCCCTAAGTGTGTGTGTATGTTTGTGCTTGTGATAAGATAACATGTACAAAGAAAAAAAAAATAGCTCCTTCAGGCTTTTCTTGGGAGGATTTTGGAGTCCAAATAAGATTTACTACTGAGCTTTATTTTCCTCTCTGAATAAATGTTATTAATTGACTTACACTCCTTTTAAAATAAATGATGGGAGGGAGCAAGACAACATACTGCAAAAGTAGGAAGGTGCTCAGTTCTGCTCCCCCCAATACCACTTATTCCACTTACAAGTCAGGGAGACACTAAGGGGGAGCATTTCCACAGCACTAGCAATGCCAGCTGCAAAACAATAAAGCATCTAGTCTTTGTCCCTTTCTGCTTTCTTTTCCTGCTCTCCTTATAGGGGATTTAGGGTATTTGTGGTTTTGACTGGCTGAGWTCCTTAATGCCTTCTTTGCCTCAGTCTTTAATACTCAGACCGGTTATCCTCAGGGTATTCAGCCCCCTGAGCTGGAAGACAGGGATGGAGAGCAGAATACACCCCCCATAATCCAAGAGGAAGCAGTTAACAACCTGCTACGCCAGCTGGATGCTCCCAGGTATATGGGGCCGGACAGGATCCACCCAAGAGTACTGAGGGGGCTGGCGGAGGAGCTTGCCAAGCCGCTCTCCAYCATTTATCAGTGGTCCTGGTTAACAGGGCAGGTCCCGGATGACTGGAGGCTTGCCAATGTGACGCCCATCTACAAGGATCTGGGGAGCTACAGGCCTGTTAGCCTGACCTCGGTGCCGGGGAATATCATGGAGTGGTTCATCTTGAGGGTACTCACAAGGCAGGTGCAGGGCAACCAGGGGATCGGGCCCAGCCAGCACGGGGTCATGAAGGGCAGGTCCTGCTTGACCAACCTGATCTCCTTCTGTGACCAGGTGACCCAGCTAGTGGGTGAGGGGAAGGCTGTGGATTTGGTCTGCCTGGACTTTAACAAAGCCTTTGACACTGTCTCCCACAGCATTCTCCTGGAGAAGCTGGCGGCTCATGGCTTAGACGGGTGTACTCTTCACTGGGTAAAAAACTGGCTGGACGGCCGAGCCCAGAGAGTTGTGGTGAAYGGAGTCAAATCCRGTTGGCGGCCGGTCACGAGCGGTGTKCCCCAGGGCTCAGTTTTGGGGCCGGTCTTGTTTAATATACTTATCAATGATCTGGATGAGGGGATCGAGTGCTCCGTCAGTAAGTTTGCAGATGACACCAAGCTGGGCGGCAGCGTTGATCTGCCTGAGGGTAGGAAGGCTCTGCAGAGGGATCTGGACAGGCTGGATCGATGGACCGAGGCCAACTGCAGGAGGTTCAACAAGGCCAAGTGCTGGGTCCTGCACTTGGGTCACAACAACCCCAGGCAACGCTCCAGGCTTGGGGAAGAGTGGCTGGAAAGCTGCCCGGCGGAAAAGGACCTGGGGGTGCTGGTCGACAGCCRGCTGAACATGAGCCGGCAGTGTGCCCAGGTGGCCAACAAGGCCAACAGCATCCTGGCCTGTGTCAGGAATAGTGTGGCCAGCAGGAGCAGGGAGGTGATGGTGCCCCTGTACTCGGCACTGGTGAGGCCGCACCTCGAATCCTGTGTTCAGTTTTGGGCCCCTCACTACAAGAAGGACATTGAGGTGCTGGAGCGTGTCCAGAGAAGGGCAACGAGGCTGGTGAAGGGTCTGGAGAACAGGTCTTATGAGGAGCAGCTGAGGGAAGTGGGGTTGTTTAGCCTGGAGAAGAGGAGGCTGAGGGGAGACCTTATCGCTCTCTACAACTACCTGAAAGGAGGCTGTAGAGAGGCGGGTGTTGGTCTCTTCTCCCAAGTAACAAGTGATAGGACAAGAGGAAATGGCCTCAAGTTGCGCCAGGGGAGGTTTAGATTGGATATTAGGAAAAATTTCTTCACTGAAAGGGTAGTCAGGCATTGGAACAGGCTGCCCAGGGAAGTGGTGGAGTCACCATCCCTGGAGGTGTTCAAAAAACGTGTGGATGTGGCRCTTCGGGACATGGTTTAGTGGGCATGGGTGCTGGGTTGATGGTTGGACTCGATGATCTTAAAGGTCTTTTCCAACCTTAATGATTCTATGATTCTGTGATTCTATGATTCTAACTCTTCTGGCTCCTGGAGTAAAAAGCGAGCAGGCAAATCTGCTACATGCATTCCCAGATTAATACCTGAAAGTTAATTTAGGTGTTTGGCTGTGTGCTGTTAACTAATTCATCCCAGCAAGCCCTGTGCATTTAGTGGATTACACTCATTGCCCTCTGAGGAGCTGCACATAAAAGCAGCCTTCTATGGTATTTCAGTAATGGGAGCTCCAAGGGAGGGACTTTTATTTTAGTGAAACAATGATTTTTCATGGGGTTCAGTGAAAGAAATTGGATAGATTTCACCGTCACGGGAGGCAGGGAAGAAAAGCCGTGCCCAGGTTGTTGCTGTCAAGGTAGTTTTGCCATTGAGAAGTGCAGAGGACTGGAGAGAGGCCATCAATGGGCCAAATCCCATGACATTCGCTCTGGCTGCCCCAGAGCTGGCCCTTCATCACAGGTCTGGCTCTTTCCCTTCAGAAAACTCTGGGTTTGCCTTGTTGCTAGTGTGAATAATGGCTGAGTCAAAGAGAACATCTTGGGGTATCAAACTGCTCCTACCTGTCATCCCTGTGGGGATTTCCTTTGTGCATCCTTGGTTGTCTTACCTAGTCATACCATGCTTTCCCAGGTTTACACTGTGATAGTTAAAAATACAAATAACAATCAAGATGTGAACTCTCATATGCTTAAAATGTCAAGGCAGAGAACAAATTAATTAGCATACAGTTCATAAATGTGACATTGATGAATTACAGCATAGCTATTGATTAATCATATATCAATTACAGTGGTGTAAGCACTATAACTACAAATCAATTTAGACCTATTCATGAACTGATACTCTGTGTAAGAAATTAAATCAAAGACTTTGAATGGTACAAAAGTGCAGGCTAAGGTTTAACTCCCAGCTGATGCACAAGTAACATGCTTGATTAACACTAATGGAAAACTAACTAGATATGCCTGCAGTGTACTGATATGAGAACAAACTTCAGCTGATTGAAGACTCCCTCACTATTTATCCTGTTTTGGGCCCTRTTATAGGCACCTCATTAACAAGAAAGTATGACCCCAACCTTGTTGTAATAGAGCTGCCACTAAGGTAAGCATGCCATTTATTCAGCCACAATACTATAGGAGTTAATTTGGCAAGGTTTGTTTCTGCAGCACTGTAGTATACCTAGTTTTTATTAAACACAAAAAGACATGGGGATTAATTTATGCAAATAATTCCTGTAGCTTCAGTGGAGCGTTTAACAGAATATATTTTGCCAGACCTGGCCATAATTCAGGAGACTAGAAAACAGACTCTCATGACCCAGGCACAGGATAGCAATTTGCAAACAGCTGTTGAGTACTTTTGATAGAAAATTTAAAGACTGAGTATTTTGTTTCTCTTCCACAGATATTCGTCAGAGAACTTTTAATTCCTGACACACATAAAAGAAAGAAAAAAAGAAAAAAAGAAAAAATTGTAATTTAGGCACAGCCTTGGCAATTTTTTCACTGTATTTTGAAGTTTTCACTTTAAAAAAGAAAAATTGCTTCTTCCAAGGAATCTTAGATGCCCATCCAATATTTTTTTTCGTTATAAAACAGATCACAGTAGTTTTGCTGAAAGAAATGTTTCTAATTTGGGTGGGATCCTCTCTGTGCTGCTGAGACACACAGCTTGTAAGTAAACTGCTGGTAAAACAACTTTTTTTCAAGGAAGCATTTCCTCTTTCAAGGAATACAAATCTTTCAAAGTCTTAGAATAAAATGTCTTCTTAAGTTTAGGAGTTTAAGCATGTCTCTACAGATGCTTTCAAATGCATCCTCCTCTCTGCACCAACTAGGAGAGGTCCTTTTCCTGTTGCAGCAAATTCAGGGAACGGAGGCATCTGGCCTCTGGATGCTGCTCCAAGAGGTCTCGCTTTCCCCTGCACCCCATGTCAGATTTGTGGCACTATGAGGCTTGCATGTGATGTGGAAGTGGGCACGTACATGAGGGTGACCGCACAGAGCCCTGAATGTCTTTGTTTTGCTTGCATCCTGCAAGGCTGCAAACTTCAAAGTAGCCATGCTCCTGACATGGATTGTTTCCACTCGATTTACATTATCCAAATGGTGGTGAGATACCAGGAAGCAGAAATTCAGTTTTCCCATTGTTTGCAAGTAGCTAGGTGACCCCAAGAAAAAATTTCTGCAATGAAAAAACAACATCCGTGCTCCATCCTCGCATTCCTGGAAGTAACAAAAGCCTTATGGAACGTATTGCTACACTGCTGTCAACATAATGATAGTGTTTGTAAAATAAACTCCCACCAAACACTCCAATAATTAGAATGTCTTTTTTCCCCCTCCCAACCTTATGTTCCTTTAAACACAATGACATCAATGTTCATTAATTCTATATTCAAATGTTCATCTTCTGTGGCAGCTATACCAAATAAACAAAGCAAAACTATTTAACAATGATAAGAGGTAAAATGTTTACATGGGAAGGGAATAAAACCAGTGATGGCAACAAAACTCTTAATCAAACTCAATTATACAGACCAGGCGCAATCTGCCACAGCTTGCTGACTTTAGTTATAGTATTCTGYGAGGAGAATTGTTTCATTTACAGCTCTATGTAAAAAACTCTTAGTTAAACATCATGGAGCAAAATCACAGAGTGAGTTCTTGGCAAAAAAAGTTTGATCATAGTGATAACCAAGAAACTATGGGTATAAATCAGATGTGGTCATTCCCTCTAAAACACTGTAGAAGGTATTGGTCAGGTCAGTGTTTCTAATTATGCATCYATCTGCTGGAAACTATGTAAATCTTTACTCCTGAGGTACATTTTAGCAGCAGTGAGCAAAGCCCTTCAGGAAAAAGCAAAACATCGCCTCCTGAAAAAAACCTTTTAGCAACTGGAGAGTCGTGTTTAGTAAATCCATTTAACTGAACATTCATGAAAGTTAGCTAAACAGTGATCTAGAAAACAGTGAAGGATAATACTTCCCAACCTCCTGTGTTGAAGAAACATCTCCTCTAAGAAGAAAAGGCAAAGAGTATATGAAGAATGTATTTTTAAAAAGTGTATGTTCCTAAAACTGTCCTTTGTGTTGGAGCAGAGGATCAGCAAAAGTCCTTGGGGTTCACTGAGTTTCAAAGGCAAATTGGGAGTTTGGCCCTCCATAGGCTAGGCTAGGCCAGGCAGTAGCAAAAAAACCCAAATCTTTCTGGCCTCAGAAACCAACCTGACTTACACCTGGGAGGTTTCTTAAAAGCTGTGCATGATTTTGGGTACTGGGATGTGTTTAAAGGGAACATTACAGCATCCTGCCTGCATCCCACTCTCTAGACAGGGATGATTATTTTTCTTACAGAAAAACGTTGATTGTTCTCACTTCTAAGGACATMATTTAGACTAATTGTTTCCTTCCCACCATGGGTAGATTCTGTSTTATTTTGTAACAGAAAGTGAAAGATAGCTAAAATGTAGACTATGATTTCAAAGTGTGCCTACTGCAGTGCACATAAATAAGAGGAAAATATCAAAAAGAGGGATGGCTAGCTACAATGTCACTTGCATGACTTTCAAATGAGAAGCTTCTATGAATATAGAGGATAGTCCAATAAAACCGCTCAGACAACTTCTTGGTTTAGAAACAGGTCCACCTAAAATCATATACTTTTTTTTTTTTTTTGAGAAGTCTTAAAACTGTCTCAATTGCGAATCCTTTTAAATGTCCATCTAAACGTCCAGGCTAAGTGCCAAGAGGAAATCAATCTCTGCTGACTCTCTGAAATCTTCCAAGTGTGATAAGCCTAATAGGAACATTTGTCCATTTTATGTTACCTTCAGGAGCTTTTAGGTGAGTGTCTTACCTCTTTTCTACTGCTTTGCATGCAGTGATGATTAATTTTTAGTTCAACATACTCACTCAAAGCAAAATTAGCTTCTTGCTAGAACTGTGTGAGGGCAAACTCATTTCTGGCATGCTTTCATAGAAGAATACATTTTCTCTAGAAAATGCCTGAAAAAAGTGCCTATGAAAACATGCACATTTATATGAGGGCAATAAAACTAAACATTGTGGGAACACATAGTTGATGGKAGTTTGGTATATTTTCAGTTTCCTTGGAAAACCCTGCAAAAGCTTTTGCTCAGTTGCCCCTCTTCCTCAAAACAAGGTGCCGAGAGTTTCCCAGCTGCTCTTGCAGCCCAGAGGAAAGAGGCATGAGAAACTGTTTCAGAGAAAGTTTCTTTCCCATTAGTGCAGCCTGATTTTGTGATGGACTAGCAGGTGAACAGCCCTTACCTGTCTGTTTGTCTGCCTAGTTATGTATTTCACATCTGTCACTCTGGCATCTAGAAATCAGGCTCTGCCTTCTGCATTATTGTTATTCATGCCCTGTCACCCTTGTTCCATTTTCCCTCCCTTATTTCTTGCTTTCGTTCAGGGCTTGTTTACTTTTTTGACTTTACTGGGGCTCACTGGTCTGCCCTGAGCTGGTTTGGGAGGATCTCGCGGTGGCTTCCCTGCAGCTCAGGAATGGACAGAGCTGGGATTTGCCATGAAGCGGCCTCCCCGCATCTAAGCTGAGTCCTCTGCCCCACGCTTCTGCCACTCCTYGAGGTAGGACTCTCAATCCAGCAAAGGGGAAATTCATGGGAGACAAAGATCATAATGAAATTCAAATTAGGGGCTGCAAGTACACAGGTCAATATGTGAAATGACCTCTATTGTTCTTGGCATTTCACAAATGCTCTGCAATGACACTAGCTAACAGTCAGCACATCTTTACTTCTTGCTCCAGAGGAAAGTGTCTTACAAATGGTTTCTTTTTATTCATTTAGAGAGAGCTAAGCTCCATCTCGGAGCTGCAGACAGTTGACTGATTGATGCTCCTGGAAAATCTGCTGATTGGAAAGACTGTATATCACGTTAGCTGTTTCAGAGTTACTTTGATAATTGGTTCCAAAGGAGAGGAGGAAAAAAAAAAAGATTTGCGCCAACCTAGTTGTATCATTATTTCTGATTCAGAATTGACAAGACATAGATCAGTCATCGACAACTTCATGCTCCTAAGAATGGATGTTTCAGGCACTCTTGAAGTGCCAGAGAATCACAGATTAATAGGTTTTAAGCCTTTTGCTTTTATGTTGCCAAAATGAATGGGACTTGGGTCAGCGATATATGTGTGTTATTACCTTTTCTTATATTTTTTTGGTGATTTAACTGAAACAAATGAATGCTTTCTGTTCCAGTTGTCAGTAGACCAGAGTTTACAATGTAAGAGTGATGGCCCAAATCTAACCTTGGTTTCCTCCTCCTGAGGGTATGTCTGTCATGCTTGCAGTTCATCACCTCCAGACAGACCCCAGCTAGTTTTTGAAGTGGTTAGTACTAGTAGCTGGCAGTGAAGCTCAGGCTGACCTTCAAAGTACTGTACTTTGAAATTGTACTTAGTACAAAACAGTGGGTCTTTACAGAGTTTTTCCCTGGGGTTTCTGAGTTTTAKAGCAAAGTGTGTGGCGCTTTAGTTGGACTCCTAGCACACACCGATTTAGCACACTTCTCCAAGGTGCAAATTATCTTTGTTCTAGTATCTGTTCAAAACCTGGTGGAGTGTGAAGCTGATTTTCTATACCCTGCCTTCCGTATTAAACCTCACAACTATGTGATTGTTATTGGCAACTCTGACATAGGGCTGTTAAATGATAACTGKTTTACTACTGTGGCTAAGCTTTGCACCTATTTACTGTGGACATTGTGGATGTTTAAACTTTGCATGCATTTAAAAGTGATTGGTGATATTCATTAACGGAAAGCAAATCAGTCCAGGACTGTTAAATGAAAGACAATATATTCAGCTCAAGGGGCAGCAAAGCAGCAGCTCACAAGAGGCTGGGAGACCCTTCTGAAGAAAAAAGGCTTCAATTTTATTTTACTTTTCCTATCCATCCACTTTGGATGCTGTCAGAGACCAGGTAGCATGCTGGGCAGGCATTTGGCCTGAGCCAATGCGGCCCTTCTTGTAGTCTTACATTTACAGTGATAATCAAGTTACTGTTTAATCACTGTCTGACGGGAGTCCAGCATCTTTCCTGTCCTCAGCACTCATTCTTTTCCAAGGACAGTTATCTGAAAGTTAAACCACATTTGTTGTCACTAAATCAAGAGGAAAAGAGACCAAGACACAAAATGCTTCATGGCAGCTCTGCTGTATGGACTGMTGTTGTCACTCGTGCCTCATCTGCTTTAGGAGGTTACTCGTGCCCCATATTACCCCCTTCCACCTCTCCTTTCCCATCTTCATGTTTATGGAAATCTCTGCTCTGTCAGTTTTGCCAGCTAAGCTGTTTGTGTGGGGCTAAACTCAGGAGATGAAAGCAACAACCCCTCAAAACCACGTTTTTTTCTCCAAACGATTGTTGTTGTAATATTTAGTGAGAAATTAATGCACAGAGGTTGGGCTCAAGCAGAAGTTCTACCTCAAATTCTGACACCACTCCCATTATAACCACTCTTCTTCTATGAAACATTTCATTTTTGATAAAACAATGTCATATGAAAGTGAAAAGGTGGAAATCTGTCATGTTTAACTCCCATCTTGCAGTATCCCAAATACCCCACCAACTTTGCTAMCACCTTTCTCTAGAACTATGAATGTCTGCAGGATAAATTCTGCTGTTACTTATATCTTAACTGCATTATTAAAGTAAGTGAAAGGAAAAAAGATTTAAGGAAGGACAGAATATTATTCCAATTTACACCACAGAATATTGAATTTAATTTATCATTRCAGAAGTAAAAAATTTATTCGGGCATAACCAAGACTTGAATCTGACCATATGGATATAATATGTGTAATCGTCACATTTTGCAAAGACTTCACATACCTGTTTAGCCCCAATACTATTATGGTTATAGTGCGTCCTTAAAATTCATTTTTGAAAGCCTGATTGCCATAAGAATGCCTCATCAAATTTTAATTAATCCCCAAGACAAAGCTGCAATGGGCATCTCGGGGAATCTTCTCTCCTGAACTGACACACTGGTTAAAAAGTAGAGCAATAAAACTCCAATTCTTTGAAGGACTGTTTGGATTCTGAAAAACTACCAGCACATTTAAATATTTAATGCGGTTGATATGGGAATTCTTAAAYGTAATTTTTATTGGAATTCTGTTTCTGCTATTATTTGATTATTCTAGCCTTTTTCATATATGAAAGCACCTTGAATGTTTAAAGYGCAAGTGTGCTAAGTCTCTAAGATCCTGTGAGATGATTCCTTCAAATTTCTTTGTACATTATTCAACATTAAATTGCAATGTTTTCAATYTTGGAAATGCAATTCTATATCAGGCCAATGATAACCGGCACTTATACTTACACTCTTTGCTTCGTGCTCTAAAATGAGCTGTATATATTAATCAATGCAGATCCAACTTCTTGTTGCCTTGAGCTCTTGGAGGTATACAGTTGCCATACCTTAAGCATCTGAGTCTGAGCTAGTCACTATATGCTCTACCTATAGAACAGAAAACTAAATGAACATTTCCAGAGAGTAATTCACCACACTTTAAGATGGATGTCTAAGGCAGGGTAGATGACTCAACCTGCAGAGGTGCCGCTTTTTTCCATTGACGGTATGAGAAGCCTAGTGTGAAATTGGACTGAGGTATGKAACTTGCAAACGCTTGCTGTTTGAGCATATCACAGGGTCATTTGGATTAGAGGAAGCTGTACAT
The DNA here is from genome assembly GCA_030449065.1 of Oceanodroma leucorhoa. Classification (NCBI taxonomy): domain Eukaryota; kingdom Metazoa; phylum Chordata; class Aves; order Procellariiformes; genus Oceanodroma; species Oceanodroma leucorhoa. The sequence goes on from JASVER010000035.1 coordinate 3,451,642, forward strand.
CTCAATCTACACTATCACTCCAGTATAGTACAAAATGGGAGTGGACTGCCTGCGTGATACTCTCCTACAACCACTGCTTTTGTGAGGATATAATTTGTTCTGTTTTTTTGGTTTGTTATTTTTGGTTTGATGGGGTTTCTTTGTGTTTTTTGGTTTTTGTTTGTTTGTTTGTTTGTTTGTTTTGTGTGATGGGGTTTTTTGGTTTGTTTTGGTTTGGTTTGGTTTGGTTTTTTTTTGGTGGGGGGAAGGGTGCCTGGTTTTGGGAATTTGGCTAATATTGAGTTAGAGTAAGAGACATGAGCAATTTTGCAGTGTCTTCCTTCCATTCTTGAATATATCTGAATTTTCAGTCAAGACATGCTTACTTTGATGTTTTCTTTGTCCCTGGGAGTGGAGGGCATCACAGCTGCCAAGGGCAGCAGTTTTGGAGTAATTAATTCCAGCTGATGAGAAGCCAACATGTTTTGGAAAGTTACAGAGCCAGGCCTGTGGTTGTATATTCCATTTTTCCAAAGTGAACTTCCAGCAGACAGGGCAATAACAATGAAAGCTCCACGTGTTATATGAACCTTTCACTCCTGAGTCACTATTGCATCTCTCAGGATTACAGAGAGAAGGACACTAATTCTCCCTTGCCCCATTCTCAGGTGTCAGGGTCTTACAGAAAGAGGTCAGTAAATGCGATACATCAGAGACTCAATGTAATTAATCAGATGAAATTGGTAGGGTTTGCATATTGTACTTCTCTAATACTTTTTTTTTTTCTTCATAAAAAGGGCCAATTTCCACTTTAACAATGTTTAAGTTGAGATTCTCTGTTTCCATTCACAATTCTCAGATAGGTGACATGACTCCTATCTCATTAAGTGTTTTACTTTACAGCAGTTGCTCCTACGTATTTTGTGAAACTTAAAGAGATACAATTATTACTTTCAGTGTATTTGTRCTTCAGTTAAAGACAGGTGTATCTTTCAGAGAAAGAAACACGTTTTTTTCTTGAAGAAATCAAAGAAAATGTGGCTAAAAGGTGCACCAAGAGGTCATGTGGTCCATCTCCTTTCATAAAGACAGGGTCAGCTATGTCAMTTGTGACAAATGTTAGTCCAATTTTTCTTAAAAATCTGTAGTGATGAAAACATTTCCTGACGTTAGATTTTAATCTTCTTCACTTTATTACTCCTTGGCCTAACAACACTAGACACAGAGAAGAGTTTATTTCTTTGCTCTAGCTACCTTTTATCATTGACGACCATTTCCACATTTTCCGTCAATTTTTCTTTTCTCTAGATTAAATAAACTTAATTAAACTTTTCTCCTAGGTCATGTTTTCTACACCTGACCAAATCAGTCTCATTCTTTTTCGAGGATCCTTTACGAATGGTCCCCATCCTTCCAAATTATTGTGCCTTCTATGCACAAGCACAAGGCTTTTGACTCAAGTTCAGCTGTGAGTGTTGTTAGGCTGTAATCTGATATTACTCAGATCCCATTCTGCAACACAGCAGCCAGGCCAGAAATCCATTTTAGTATTTGTGCAATTCTGTATTTCCAAGAGTTTCACTTCACATTTGTCCTTCCTGAACAGCACTGTACTTTTTCTCCACTTGTCTCCAGTTATTTTGAATTCTAGTCCTCTTCCCCACCGTGTTTGCAGATGCTTACCTTGGTGCTCTCTGTGGCTGTAATAAATATGCTTTCTATTCTTTCATTGAAACCATTTATGAAATTATGAACGGTATCAGACGTTAGACAGAATCCTAAATAGCCAACTGTATTGAGTGGCTATCTAATTTTGATGCTTTGACAGTAGCTATGTAATCCTGCACTCTAGACTTTCACCTAGATAATGTTTCTCAAACTTTTTTCTTAGTCCTTCGTGTAAGACTGTGTCAAAGCTTTGCTAAAGTCAAAGTATATGACATTTCCTGTTTCTCCCTTGTGCACAAAACCAGTTACCTTGTCATAGTAAGAATTAGATTAGTTTGACATGATTTGTTTTTGATGAATGTAAATTGGCTGTTGCTCTTCTCTTATTATCCTCTGTATGCTTACAAACTTTTGAGTTATTTATTCCAGTATTTTTGTGAGAATGTGACTTCAGTTAAATCTGTACATCTGTTACAGTTCCCTGAATCTTTTGAAGCTAAGCATTGTATTTTCTCTTTTCAAGAMAGAAATCTAAAGTACCAGAAAAAAATTCTGGAATTTTCCTTTTCTAGAACTCAACCAGCTGTTTTACAAAAAACTTGCAAAACCCCAAAAATCTGTTTTATAGGTGTTAAGAATTTATGCAAGATCTGTCTCTACATTCAGTTTTTGAGTGAGGTGATAGGTACTTATGCAGGCTTGCGGTTCAGACAGTATTATACCTACAGAACTGTAATTCTGTTACAATAACCCTATCTACCACAGCTCTTCAAAGCAGCACAATGGCATCAGGACTAGAATTGCAATTTTGCTTCTTCAAATACTTATGACATAGGGAAAAAATTCTCTCTGCAGTTAGCAACATTATTGAAATGACAGAGGCGATCGGTTCCAACTCAAGAAGGAGAAGTTAATGATACATAAAAAATTGCATCCTTCTACCTCTGCCCCTCACCTTCTGCAGCTTTTACAATACTTTGAGGGCCATCAGGTGGAAATATACAGCTCAAAGGGATCCAGACTGCCCAAGCTTCAAAGTCCTGTCCTCAGATCTCTTTCAAAAGTTTGTTCTGAAGAAGTTTGTACCTACAAGGAAATAAATGAATAAGCCAGGAAAGAGGAGTTGAAATATAGGAACAATCTACAAAAACTGCAATTCATCTGATTTAAATACAGGCAAAAACTCAGAGCTCTGACAATACATGACTTGCAGAAAATGTGACTAAAATACCTTGTTTCTTATATATTGACTGCAAAGGAAGCATGCTACAAATAACCAGTTGTCTCTTCTACAGCTCCACCATAAGATAATTAAGTCTCCCTAAGCCACATATTCTCTGTTCTATTTCTTTTGTATTTGTTTATTTGGTCATGAGAGTTTCTTCTCCTTTTGATTCACTCCAGTTGTACTCTCTCCCTGTCCCAGCCCAGTCTGAAGATGAGTACGAAAAACTCGGTCTTTCACTACTCTGTTAAATTACAGAGAGTGAGCTGTGTAGGTGCTAGTGTTTCTTGGAAGCAGGGTCCCGCTTATTCATAGCTCTGCTGTTTAGGYTTCTGTGTCAGCATGCTGTAGTGCTCTGCCAGAATGCCTACTGAACATGCAAGTTCATAGGCAGCTTCACTACAAYCAAAATCTTAGTTTATGACTAAAATAGGGGATGTGCTTGTAGCAATCGCACTGAGATTTGGCATGGAGAATAATTTGATGAACATCTGATAGGATTTGATACCCTATTTTGACATCCTATTTTGATATGTAACTATCCTGCCCTAGTATTTGATAAGAGAACCTGTGTGAGTTGGTCCTGCTCATTGGGAATGGTACTTCTGACTTTGAGAGCCTTACAATTAAAGGATTTTCCTACGGACAAGACTSAGCCAGCTTAAGAGACTAAGTAATTTTGAGATAATTGTTCCCAAAAGCTTCTCTAATGGACCTCCTTACTCTGGAGAAGTCTACACTCAAGACTCACCTTATTTTTTAAAAGAAAAAAAAAAAAACACAACCCAAAACCCACCCCAAAAAAACCCAGTCAGTAGGATTTAGATTTTGGTTAAAATATCCACAATTATGTGCCTGTATATAAGAGTCTACTTCTGTGCTGGATGGTGAAGCTGTCTTTATAGTCAGTGGAGAGCTTGCTAGGGCAGTCAGTCCCGTCGAATAGTCCCCTGCGACAAATTTCTATAATGAATTGGCTACTTATCTAAATTGTGCCCTAAATGTCATTAAAATTGTATTATCTCTCTCCACTGAATAAAAAAATAGCTTAGAAATCTACCCCACATACAGGCACCTACATCTGGAGGCCTAAATTGAACTCAGCTAAGATTCAGAYCACAGCCTGAGTTGCTTGGACAGCTATACTTGGAGGACTTGTGCAGTCTGAGCAAGCAGGTGCTGAGGTCCCACTTTAGACTCTGTTGATTTAGGTGACAAAGTCTTTTGATTGTGGTTTACGGCTTTCTATACTTTTTTTTTCTATATGGCTTGCACCTACCTCCCACACCTGGGGTTTCATGACCCTAGGATAATTCAGCCAGCTTCTGAAACTAAAACCGCTACCTCTTTGTAGGATCTTTTCTAGCCTGAACTTGCAGAAGCTTGTTCAGTTTTAGCATCTTGAGTGCCTAGCCACAGGAGATGCATTTTAATGTATAGCCATCTCCCTCAAGTCCATCATTTCCTCTGCTACATGATTTCACTGGGTGCTTCTTAATATTCCTCTGTGAACCTGTTTGCTTTTCCTGAAGCCTACAAAAGACCTATTTGCACATGGCAACCACTTAAACAATCCCCCAGGTTGGTTTAATGTATATTTTACTAATGAAATAAAATCAGCAAAGTGTTGGCATGCAAAATTATTGATGAGTTGAAGCAGAAATGCTGAGCAGCTGTTAGCTCCATCTGACTGAAGACAGGGRTCCTCCTCTTTGGGGACAGTATTGTAGGTGTTCTGCAAGCACTCTTTACTAACTATTGGGGAGGTCAGGATATTTTGATGTTGTTTGTAATAAACTGTGCCTGCTTCTTCATCCAAGGTGAGTGTCCCATTGCAGTAGGCATAGCAGTAACTCATGAAAGAGTCTTTCTTTATATTAAAGGTTCTATGAATAGACAGAGACAAAGGAAGGTGGAAGTGAAGCACGGTTGTTCTGAACTGACAGGTGGAAATTGATTCACAAATAAAATGTTGCAAGGCTCAGTAAACCAGGGAACAAATAGTGAATTATGGGCTTATGGTAGAATCACAAGATAAGTGGTAAAGACAGTCTCATATAGGGATCATCTGAAATCCAATGTAGAACATTGATTTTTTTTTTTTCTGTTATATATATATGTGTGTCTATGTTATGGTTGCTGGTGTTATTTCTGCCCACTGCTATGACAGTATTTTCTTCTTTAAGCCATTTCAGATACAATATGACTGTTACATCCCAGTTCCTGGAAAATGATTGTTTTTAAATGAAGCTGTGTTTCAGATGAACAAAGTTCAGAGGTGGCATTCTCATGTCTTCTGTTCTTATATGAAGATCACAAAATCAGTAAGATGGTCAGTAGGATGGTCAGTAAGATAGGTCATTGTAGACAAGTGAACATGATTTTAAACTTAAATCTGCGAGAGTTCCTTCTGCATGAGCTGTGTTTTGAATTCTTGAATTTTTCAAAAGACAACCTTATCCAAAGGTAGCAAACTGTGTCAGCAGTTACTTAGTTCTTTTTCAGAGAGTCCACAAAATATGAATTTTAATGAATTTTGCCAGGAATCAGGATTTATTATGACAGCTTCTGTACAGCTTTAGACTTGGTAACTTTTAGTACCTGTAGTGAAGTAGTGCTTAATAATGATATGAATTTCCTCATCATTTATTTTTTTTCTTTTTACAGCTGGAGGAAGATCTGCCAATAGTATAATCATAAGCTAATCCTTTGATCTTTTATTACCTTATACTTCATCTTCTACAAAACACCACTTACAAAGTAGTCCAAGCGCCTTGAGCTCCCAGAGGGAGAGAGCTTCTATATTACTATTCTGTTACTATTAGGAATTAGATGCTAATTTTTGCTTATTGCTATTGCAATACTCTTTTCATTCCCAATGTAGGATGAGAACTGCACTTGTAGACAGTGTCTACTTTTAGTCTATGATGTAGGAGGGACACCAGATGGATGGATATGACAAATAAATGGAGGAAGCACAAGGTACCAGTAGCATGATTATGATTCGTGTAGTAAGTGGCAGTCACAGCACACCCACTGTCTAGCTATTGTTGGGCGTTTTGTAGTGATTACGGCACAGCAGGTAAACATTAATGGGAAAAGACCACACACTGTGAGACAGAGCATTAGCCTGTGTAAATCATCAGAGCTCAGCTGAAGCCAATGGAGCTGTAAGGTTTTGGACCAGCTAAGGATATGGCCTTAAACTCTTCCTTTTCAAAAGGAAAATAAGTATCTTAAGTCTCCTCCGCCATATGCTTCAGAGTGTTCTATCTATACAGCTAGTTATTCAAGCGTACATATATCTATACTTAGTGCGTGGGGGTTATTATTATTTTGGAGAAGGGAGTGCAATACACATTATGTGCCTGGGGGAAAGGTCTGTATCTGTAACTGTCAGCAATTCCTGTAATTACACCCACTGTCAATATCAGCTCTTGGAATTCCCCTTTCATACAATCTACTTTTGTCTCCTTCATCAACGAAGCTGAGTGTGACATCCTCTAACAAGGTTGGTAGAATGGTTACAGGACTCAATTATTAACTTAAATGCRACTCGCATACTGCAGCAAATAGAATTTCTTCTGACAGGCTGCTTGTCATATTATGGCCTTATTTGATTAACTCACCCCTTTGGAGGTGTTCATGATCTCATTATATCTTTAATGATAAAATTCCCTTCTGCTATGTGCTATTTTATATTACGTTAAAAGGGATTCATTCATTTTTCGCTTGTCACTTGCATAATTGGATAAATATTTAACAGGGGCAAGTTGATTAAACTTCTGCTAAAGCTATACTCACTACCAAAATATATTCCAAACACCTTAAAAGTTGTTCTGTTGGCCATCARTGGAGTAGGTGGTAAATCCAATGAGACTTTCCCTCTTGAAGGTCACACGAAGTCCTTCTTCTTTTGAACTCTGCAGAACCCCAAAAATTAATAACAACAAAGGATTTTACTCCGGTAGAAAATAATGGTTTTAGTAGATTATACTTCAAGGAGTTTAAATTGGAAGATGGGAGGTATTACTGAGGTGACATGTTACTGAATTGGTCAAATGTGAGAGGTAGTGCGTCTTCTGGTTAAAATGTGAGATAATCAATCAGGGTCAATGTTTTGAGTCTTTGCTGCTGAATCACAAAGGCCAGGAACAGATTTTTAAGTTCTCCTTGAAAGGGATTTAATTTATGTCAGCAAATACAAACTGCATGTATTCCTCAGGTCCACAGGCCTCATTCTCCCATGATGATATTTGGATGTCCAAATTTTTTGTTTTGTACATATCTATGGAACATAGGACTCCACATGTTGTCAAAACTGGCTTCAAAATTTGTATTCAAAGTAATTTACTGACTCAGATTATTGACATCAAACACAAGTACAAACAAGCAGTTAATGCTTGAAAACATGGGCAAACTTGTGGCTTTACAGGATTCACAGGGATTTCAAAACTACTCCTTTTTTTTYCTCTTTGCCTCTGTTTCCCTATCTATAAAATAATATGATGTTAACACCTGTAGATAAAATGTTTCTTTCATTCACTTTTAGATCTTAACATAAAAATCACTGGAGAAGGGCATATAATTATTAAACAATTTTGTTTGAAAGGATTACATTATGCAAAATGTCTATTAAAATAATCACTGACAGTCTGTATTTTGACAAAATAGATTTAAGTATACACTTATCAAAATTGAAACCCTTTATTTGATGTTCTCCACTTTTATTTGATTGCCTATTTTCCAGGAGGGTGGCATGAAATTCCGGTCATAAGATTTTAACAACTGCATATCTAKAAAACCCTAGGCTCCTAAATAATAAGATAATCAGTTCCTTTGCCCCTGAAAAATATCAGCTCAGACAGTGCCTTTCAGGTAGATGTTCGTATAGTCCGTTCTTAAAATCCTCCCATGCTTGAGATTTCACAGCTTCCCCAGGCAAACTGCCCCAGTGTTTCCCTACCCTTGCCATGAGATTTGGTCTTATGTCTTGATTATATATATACGTAAATAATTTCAGGTGTATATTTTTACTCTTTTTAAATACAATTTATTTTATAAATCAGGAATTGCAAATAGATGGATAGATTTGGGGAAAAAAGAAAAGAAATAGAAGAAAACCTGAATGAGAGAGATTTTAACATATTAAAGGAAGTGTAAAGTTTTCCAAGTCTCATATGATCAAACCGTTCATGGCTTACAACTATTTAAAGGCACAACGTGCAATTTCTCCACATGTGTCTCTGGAGGCATATATTTTTCGCCATTAGCTATAAACAGAGGCAGCTGAGACTGAAGATGACATTAGATGACCACATCATATGCGTGAAGTCRCACGGACCCGCCACTCCTTTCTGATCTTCAGTAAAACTGTTCATCTAAAGGCACAGYTTTCAGTCTGCGTTCTGCTGGCCTCAGAGGTTTTGGCTGTCAAAGACTATTCCCATATTCTGGAGTTTGAACTTTTAAGCTGTTTATTTGTAAAAGTTTTTCCCTGTGTCRTTTTGGCCGGGGCTTTGCACTCTTACAAACAAGTCCCGGTATAGCCTGGACGTTTTCATGGGCAAGAAACCGATCTCAGTTGGCACTTTGCATACAGCCACACTGTTTTGGATGGTAAGAAATGTTACTTGTGTAAACGTGGGCTGATCCTTGCCTGCTGGCCTCGCTGTCAAAGAACAGTACCAGAAACATCTAATTTACCAGAATTGACATAGTCYATAGTCCATTCCCTAATTTGAAAAGCTCCAGGAAAGGCCACAGAGAAAGCTCACTTTTGGATATTTGACATAATAATCTATGTAAATTAAATTTATCCAGTGATCTGCACACCAGTCTGAAAACTTTTAAGGAGTTTATCCATTGGAAAAAATAAAAAGAAAAAAAAAMCCAAAACACATCCCAATTCATTATTCTTCTCTTTCAGTCATTTTACTGGGCAGATTAAAACCCTTGCCATATGATTCAGATGGGCAATCACAGAACAGCATTCTGGGCAATAAACACTGAATAATTTTACTGGGAACCTGCCAAAGGCTGAAAATCATGGAAAATTGAACGATGAATAAATGAATAAACAAATCTGTTTGCAGAAATTAGRGTTGATTGCTAAATGATTTGCTGCTTCACAAATGGGGCTAAATTAATTGTGAGATTTGTTCTGTAATAGAATGAACTGGCCTTTCTATCACCTGATTGAGTGCATGTTGAAATCAGCTRAAAGATTCTCAGCTACTTCAGTGGACTTTGAATTAGACCCATGCAACATCATTCATTGTCATATTGTCCTATGCCCTTGGAAAGAAAGTTGTCATTATTTTCACTGCACAAGAGCGGAAATTGCAGTACAAACAGAGAATGGCCATGGTCATAGAAAAGGTCACTGGTACAGCTCATGACACAAGACGCAGATGGGAAATGAGAAGACAACAGTCATGCCCATAAGGTTTTATTGCTATATACACAGAAGTAATAATAATCCATAATAGTCTGGAATTGATTCATTTGCTATTGGGTGTGAACAGCAGGGTTTTGAGGAGAGAAAGTGAACTTCRGATTGCCTACAATATCCCATCAAAGTTATTTTTTCTTCAAGAGCATTTTTTTCTTCCCACAAATTAATTTTTGATCTGCAATATGAGAAAAAAGTCATCTGCCACCTGAAGTCCTGGGTAATCCTTTCCCAGACCTTCATTTGAAACCAGTAGGTGACAGTTGTACTATTTCACCCAAATTCATCTGTCCTTTTAACCTGCGGGGGCCAAATAGGAAGCAAAATATCTTTTGCTCTTAACAGATCAAACCAAAGAAAAACAGTGGTGAGAAATGGATTGTGTGCCGAGCTCACTCACTCATTTGAGGGAGGGGAGATTTATTGACTGCAGGAGTCAATAAAATTGCAGCGCAATCTGAGTTTTCATTCCGAGTCCTGAAGTAATGCTCTGAACTTTGGCAGGAACTTGCTGGAAACAAGTTAGATTCCCAAGTGTTTGCTAGTTTAAACTATGGCTAAACCAAAGCGGACAGGAAGAGACTAAGGGGCGTGAAACATCCCATCCCTGCATGAGAAAAATCTGCCTCATTCTGCTGCTAGTGTAGAGAGTATACAGCCCTGRCCAGCTGGTACACCCTCCTGTGAGCATGCAGGTGAAGGCGATGGGGAGGGTGTGGGCTTCTGGCTCAATCCTTAGTTTTCCACTGTTTAAGCCAAAAGGAAGCACGGTCAACCCAAGACTGGCCCTAAAACTGGATGCACTTTTTTTTTCTTTGTTTCCTGAAATGACCATAAACAAGACAGAGTCAATGCCTCATGAGTTTCCTTCTCATAATGGGTGTAATGGACACCGTCATCAACTACCCTAAAATTACAAAGCTAGAAACAAATGTTTGACTGTTAGGTGTTATCATGTATAACAAACGGAAATAACAAACACGATAGTCGTATTTAACAAAGGGAAAACAAAATCTCCACTAGACTTCAGTTTCATCAATTTGATAGCACACACTACTTCAGGAGTCTCCAAAAAATGGAACATTCAAATGATGGAAATAGAGGAGAAATAGCATAAAAATMAATGTTTTCTATAGAGAAACTATGTATCTTTCTCAAATAAAATGAATTGTCTTTGTTAAAAAGAATTGGTTAATCCACTAGAGCTAAATGTTAATAAAATATTTAGTTGTTGCCACATAAGATATTTGCTGTTAAGGAGCAGAAAATGGGGACTCCTTGAAGAGCTTTAAAGAGGGAAGAAACTGTATTAAAAGAGGTGATATGAGGCTAGAAATAGCTTACTGATGGAGGCTAGGTTCATGCATTATTATTTTTTTTAAACAGTAATCTTGGCATGAAGTGTAGGAGATTGCTTATGAAATTTGCTGATAGCATGAAGGAGGAAGGCATCATCAGTGCAGAGGAAAAATTAGATACCGCATAGGAAGAAATGGATAAGGTAGTGGACAAGCATAAAGATGGTTAAATTTCTTACTACAATGTGGAAGCTCAGGAGCTGAGGGAGTAATAGCAAGAATTTCATGTATAAACAGCTAGGTCATCACTTAGTAACATCTTAAGGGAAGAAAGATCAGGATATTCTCGTCAATCATAGGAGAAGAGTGTTCAACAGCATGTAGCTATGGGAAAAGCAGCTGTGATTGCTCAATGAGGTATTTCCAGTAGAGGTAAGGATTCATTAATTTCTCCACACAAAATGGCCATGAGAACTCACCTGAAATTGTATAAATAGTTTTGACATGCAGGTTTAGAAAAGAAGTAATAAAACTGGAACAAGTTTAGTGATGAACCTTTAGAGAAGGAAGATTGAATAATCCGTAAATGAGGAAGCTGACACTATGTCTACACTGTATTCGCAGGCAGCTCTGAGGACATGCTATGCCTAGCTCCAAACCAACCGTAAGCTGTATGCTCACAGATAATGAGRCAGCAACTCTAAGATTATACATGCTGCAGCAAGTCACAGTGTTTTAGCAGAGATTTGATGCCTCACTAATATAATTGAATGGTTTGAAGCATCAGTAGAGAGACCTAGCATCTCCCTAAAGTGAGGGCAAAGGAATGCTTGGATCAYAAAATCCTATGAGAAGAGGTTGTATTGTTTAGCTGAGGCCAAGAGGAGAAAAATTACTCAAATTATTTAGGATATTGTAGATAAGAAGGGTAAAGCATGCTATTTAAGCCAAGGAACAGCTCTGGCACCAAGTCAAGTGTGTCCAATGAATGTATAAAAGRGCTGTTTGGTTGTTACTGCTTGAATGTCAAGTCTTTTCTGGTCCTGTGCTCATTTGAAGCTTGATTTTTCTCTACACTATGGATACCTATTGCAAGATACAAGAAGTTGTCTTAATAGTAAATTACCTTACTAGCAGATGCGTTTTGGAAAACGTTATGTTTCTTTTATTTCTGTCACTTATGCAAGTTTGGCTGCTCCTGCTGCTTTGGCAGCCCTCACTGCCTTTACTGAGCTTTCTTCCCTGACCTGGCTATCAACTCTGCTGCCACTTCTGCTAGTGTTGTGCTGTCACCAATGTGCTTTTGGTGGCCATGCTAGGGTAGGAAACAAGTGGAAACCAGGGGACTTTTAGAGTGCAGAGGATTGAAGTAGGAAGSTCCTCGGTGGTACATTCAAAGCTTGATTCAGCTGCTTAATCACAGAAGTCAAGTGGTATTTGGGCTGCCCGGCAGCTGCCTGCCCAGAAGGGTACAGCTGTCCTAGAGGCTCCATGTCATTTCTGTCTGTCCTGTATGGATGTCTTATGCACCCAAGACCATCTCAAACAGTGTCAGAGGCCTGTGTGGACTAACTGAGTCAATCAGCTCTTCAGTGTCTCTGCTAACCATTAGAGCATCATTACACCTCTGCTTTTGCTCAACCTGGATTCAATGTTTATAGTTGTTCTAGAGGGAAGATCATCATCTTACATACAGAATGGTACAGAGATGAATGGCCTTCTTGAAAAATTAGGGTTTGTTTTAAAAGATACATGCACTTGAGAAAGGGGGGAAGTGGGGGGGAGAGAGCCCCATCATTGGACTTTCAGTAGGACTGAAAAGGCCAAAAGGATCTGAATAATAGAATAGGTCAAAGGCTTCAAACTTGTAAGTCTAAGGTTAAATATGACAGCAGTTTAAATCCTCTGAAAATCAAACCTTCTGTTAGGTTCCTAGTGCTAGGAAGCCAAAATTTTGACAACTGAGCTGTGCAGGACGGGAATTAAAGTCGAACCATGGAATCATCTTAGCACGGTGTTACCATTATTTACCATCTGACAGCTATGAAAGTAGTCCATTTTGGATATTTAAATTCATCCCACAATCARTCCTTTTCTCATAAGCTTTCAGGAAATACTCACATAAGTGTTATTCAATGGATTTTACACTCTCTTCAAAAATTCATTATTAAGATTTTAGTATTAAGAAAACTATAAAAGAAAGGCCCATGTTCTCTCTATATTGGTGCAGATTTTTCATTCAGTGCAACTATATCAGCTTAGACCTGGCCTACATTCCTGTCTTTCCAAGACTGTACAATCTAATTATAAGCAAGACAAATGGAAAAAAATATCAAACAATGAAAAGAACAGTAGATGAGAATAAAATTATTCAGTGGTGCAGCTGCTTAGATTTGTTATCTTCACGCCTTAGAGATTCCATTAGGTTTCCAACACAGACGGCCTGGCTGCTTTTTTCTTAGTCTACCAGTGCACTAAATATCCATAGACATAAAATGTACAAAAAAAGTCTTCTAAGCCAGAGGGAATAGAACTGTAAATGTGTAAAACTCTGCGTCTGTGTATATATGTCACATCAGTTAAAAAGGAAAGTATAGTTCCTTGATTGCCTATACAAGCTCCATTTACTAAACAGCAAAAGTACCAGACATACATTTTTCAGGGAGCATTACATTGGCCAAAGGTCGCAAAAACAATTTCAGAGGCAGCCTGCCCACATTAGTTTCTTGAGATCTTGATTACAAATTTATAAGAGACATACCCTAGACATTGAGAGATGGTCTCAAAGATTACTGTCCTTCCTGCCATCTGCACACTCCACTGGGAACATTAGAAACCCYGTCCATCAACCAAAATAAACAGCTCTTCTCATGAACAGGCCCAAAGAATGCCCTATAAATCATACCTGTCAAAAATGCTAGTAGCATTGCAGAAGACAGAAATCAATCCAAAACTCATTAGTTCGCCTGACAAGTGCTTAATCTTATATTGTTTAATGCCGACCTGAACAACTCAGATAGAATAGAACCATGCAAAACAGTGGCTGGATTTTCTATTATAGAAACTTTTGCAGTGATTATAGCTTAATCTTGCTCTTAGATCTTCTTCCTTTTCATTCTCCTTTTCTCTATACCACCTGCCAAAAGATATTGACTCCAACAGAGTTTTCTTATTTCTGAAGGGATAGATACATCATGATTGCCTCATTCGATAGCATASAAGACTGTACATCTACATTTTGCAAATGTCTTCTGCTAAGTATAGATTGGACTATATACGGCATTGTTTGAAGAGGTTTCCAAGCAGGATGGGTGTACTACTAACTTTTTATTAGATTTGTAATAAATCTTCTAATCTGCCAGCATGGGATAAAGTATAAAATAATTCCTAGGTCATGTGGGATAACAGGAAAATGCAAGTACAGAAAGTAAATGTTGTAACTCAAGGTGTTCTTCATCCACGGGTTTGGGGAACAAGGCATATTACAATCCCACGTGGAACTCATATTTTGTGAATTCCTTAAAATATTGGAGGAATGTGTAGTTTGATTTCAGTGGCTTTATTAAAGTGATTTAAATGTGACTAGGGACTGTTCTTTTGCGCTCAGACTTGCTGGTGTGGAATGGCTTGCATCCAYGCTATTGGACTCCCTGATTCTTCAAGAAAGGACTTATGCCTGTTACTAATTCTTCAAGGGCTGGTTAGGAAAGCCCTAAATGGCACTGACCAAAACCATGCCCAGGATGATCCCAAAAGTTTTAACAAAACAGGTGGTTGACTTCCAGTGTAGAGCTGAATTTACTAATATATACTGTTTCTGTTTAGTTTACCAGCATATGCAGAGCTGTAGTATCTAAGATCGCAAAAGTGAAAATATTATGTCCCAATATAAGAAAACGGTAAATTTTAGGAAGAAAGACATTATTCTGAAATGGCCTTCAAACTGACACTATCAACATCCACATGACATATAAGTAGTGGTTTTATTTCTCAGTTTGCACAAAATATAAACTGAAACTTCAGAAACCATGTCACCTCTAGAGAATGTATTATGTTGTTATGAGCTCAAGTGGTGAGTGTTTGACATACTGCTTAGCACTCTGATATCACATGGCCCTTTGGATCTATGGACGTAGCAGAAGAGGCAGAAATTCAAATCTGAAACCAGGAATGCATGCAGCCAGTCATAAGCAAAGCATTGCACAGTAACAGCACTGCACAGGAACCTCCCGTCTTAATCCAGTGAAAAGCCAACTTGTAAGGAACATGCTCCAGTCAGACCACAAGACACGAGCTTGGCTGGCTCGGTGTAATCACTCTGGACTTTGAATGTCAGAGCATATGTTGTGGGAGGAAGAAGCAGCCCTGTCTTCTACTGTGTGCTTCTAAGTGTTGTGCATACAGYTATAATTGCAATCTGGAGTTACAGCAAGGATGAAATTAGCTGCTGCTGCTTCTTTTTTTTTTCACATTAAAGGGTCAGTTYGATTTTTGAAGCAAGAGAACCCCTTGTCAGTGTTGTGCATCCTCGCACAAGGTACCTTCCCTGCGTCTCATGGATTTTGCTGGAGTTGGGCATTAGACCCAAATCTGGAATTGTAGCTCCTAATGAATTTCTTCTGTTCTTTTAGTCTAACGGGTCCAAGATGTGTGCAAAGAAACTGGCTGTTATGAGGACTATCTAAGAACTTGTTTTAGGATGGCAGGAATATAGTTAAGAATTTTTCTGGAAGAGAACGTGGTTTGAGAACCGGAGTGTGGGAATATTGGGTTTGGAACTGGGGAAAAAAAATAAAATAGAAAGGGGTCTGAGTAGATTGGGAGTCATTGAGGGGAAAACAGCTGAAAGGAGATGAAGATATAAGGGAGAAGATTGGTGCTAGTGCTGGACCAGAACAGGGTGAGAAAACATACTCAATTTTGACTTCACAGAGATTGTATCAAGCAGCTAAGGACATCCATCAGAATCTGATAGCAGATGCTCAGGAATAATTTACAGCCTGTGTTAGTTTAGGACAACAAGTTCTGTAAATATATCCCCTGTCTGCTTTTTAGAGAAAAAGGAAAAGAGAAAAGCAGAACAATACAGTAGGATTATAAAATGCTATAGCAGTAGGAGTTAAGGAAATGGAAATAGTGGGTGGTTTCTGTGACAGGCCCAGAAGAGCAAGAAAACCCTGCTTGGTGATGTAGCTTCTGGATCAATGGGTCATTTTTAGTTCACTATGATTCTCCTTCTCACATGGCTTATTTTAAGGGGGGGGGGGGKGGGAAATGACGCTTCCAATTTAATAGTGTCTATAACAATCCTCACAGACTTTACAAGTCTTGTCCTCTCACTCCTTTGCTCCAGTCTCTATTCCTAAGCCATTTTCTCTCCCATATTACTCAGCTTTCACTTAGGAGCTGCTTTCCCTAGGGGATCTGACCACTGGTGCTCCTGATTTCTGAGTTATTATTTCCCCAGGCTCCTGTCCACCACCAGCTCACAACTCCCATCAGTCAGTACGGCAATCAGCCTCCCCAACCTGCCCCTGGTTTTTCTGATTAGCATTGTCCCCTTCCCCTTCCCCTTCCCCTTGTACTGGAGTCTCACCTATACCAGCCTCTTGCTGGTGACAGTTCATCCCCTTTCTCCACTGCAAAGCTCCACAAATATCTGTGTCTTCAGGCTTTTAGCTCACACTCGTGTTTTGTTCTTAATGTCTTGCCACTCCAGGCAACAGTGTGTATGGGTTCCCTCCCCTCATCTATACCCTTCCTAAGATCCCTTGCAGCCTGCTCTTTCCTCCCTCCATGCAACCACCACCCATCTTACCTCTGTCCCTTTTAACAGGGAGGTRAGCCATGAGTTTTGGGATATTATGAACTCCCATTTTCCTGAAAGGGAAACACACAATAATGTTATAGTTGGCATCCTCCGAGGAGTTCCAAATGACACAACATTTTTTTTTTGCTTCAATTGTATTGACTTAAATAACAAATTTTCACTGCATCTTTGGGGAGAACATCCCACTTAAGAACGGATTAAAAGTTCATACTGGGGCACTGATGACAGAACTGCAAGTTTTAGAGTAGCTAGGAAATTTGGTCTCAACTTTTGGTTTCTTTTTTTGCAACATATAATTTTAATAGCAACAACAGCAAAAATAAAAGTAATAATAGAATCTCCAACCTTGGAGGTATTCAGAACTCAACTGGACAAGGTCCTGAGCAACCTGATTTAATTAAGCCTGCATTTAGCATCAGGCTAGATTAGATAACATCCAGAGGTCCCTTCTGACCTTAATTATTCTATGAATCCATGATTAGTAGCTGTTAATAGCAACGGCCCTGAAAATGAAGATTTGAAAGATGCACTGGGAACGGGATGATTATTTACTGTATCTTTTTGTGGGTCTGGAACGTAAAGTAAATGATTTACCAATACGTATGCTTGATGTTCTCTAAATCAGGGGATAATTTCTTTTCCCAAGGGGGAGAAGGAACCATAATTTTATTTTAAGCACATGCCCGAATGTCATGGAAATCAATGGGATTTGAAAATGTGCCTAATGTTAGGCATGTGTTACATATTTTCTGGAGTTGTAGCCTATAGTGGGGAAGCAATATTAATAACAGAAAAAGGCAGTTCCTAGAGATTAGAAAGAGATTACATCTCTCAGTAGTTCACCTTGGAAAGTCTTTCACCATTCCTCAGAAAACAAGACCATTATAATGAAAAGTCTTCCCCTGGTGACCCTTGAAATCTTATTAGTAAATGGGATCTTTCCTTCCCCAGGGGCTTGATTGACCAACAGCGATGAGCAATTCCTGCAAGGTTCACAGGGAGGCAACCTAACTCTTGTGTTACCACTTGTGTTGTGGGCAATAGGAAAAAATAAAGTGCCTGTGGGTTTATGTCCCATGTTTCACTTTATGCTCTTCCATTTCCAGATTCAAGAGATGCTTCTCTAACAGTGGAAAAACTTTAAGCATCCTGCTTTATAATTGAAAGAGAAAACTTACATCTACTATCATTAAGCAATAATTATTTTGTTTTTCTAGGGAGGATTCAGTAAGATAAACACTTCACAGATAAATAAAGTACCAGGGCTTCAGGCCAAGATATTTATTGACTTATAAGGTACTTATCTCATAGTTTACTCCTATGTAAAAAATATAATTGTAGTAATTATGTTAAAAAACAGATCACTTTATAAATTATTTAAAAGTGCTCTTCCAGAATTTAACAGGATGATTGTTGCTCCAGCAGCTTTTATGACCTGTGGAGAAAAAAAATAGCCACAGGGRAAAGGAAGATCCCAACCTGCTTTTTGTATTTCATTCTTACTCATTTATTTAATTATTTTTAGGACAGCATCTTCATTTCAGTAAAACTGGCGTTTGGGACAATAGATTGAATTCTGAGCATAGGAAAAGATTCAAACCCCTTGAAAATCGCRGTTACTCTAAAAGCCCCAAAAGACAGAGATATAAGAGAGTTATCAGAYTGAATACCTAGATAAAACGTAAACATAACTAATACTTGTAGCTCAGAATCTCAGTACCTCAGAGATATTCATACATCTGAATCTTTTTTTTCTCATTCCAAAATAGAACAAAATGTCACAGTATGAACATTCCTATAATGTTTTTAAGTATAATTAAAATATTTCCTATTCTGTTTTTTGTTTAGCTGCTCCATGTTGTCATTAATCATGTAAAGTAAACCTTGTAACAAAGATCATGTTGTTTGAGCTTGCCTTCTCAAATCCAACACTCAAATGTCCTGGGAGATATGAAACAAAGTGGTTTGCTTTTATTTTTGTATATSTGTTGGAAAATAAAAAGTAATCCCTATGGACATGTATAGATAGGGAAGAGATCAGAGGATCAAGCTCATAGAAATTTCCTCATGGGGACTAGAAAGCCTGTAAACTACCCCTTTCCCAGGACATCCTTCACATCTCCCCCTCAGTTTTATAAATTCCACCTGCGCTTTTATTAAACATGTTCTAAAAGGATTTTAATCAGATTATCTCAGGTTGATGTAAATACTCAGCCCAAACTAAATTGTTTCAATTTGCTGAACATTATAAATAAATAAAAAAGCATTTTTATTTATCCTAAGTGATGTTTGCTGTTMTGATTTGATTTCATTTCTGACCTGAAAAAATCAATTACTTCCACAGTCAAGTTTTATCCCCCCTTCTCCTCTAACTTCATGCTTAGGTTAATGGACTGTTGAGTCAGAAGGGACCACTGTGTTAATGTAATCTGACCGCCTGTGTAGCACAGACCATGGGATTTCCTTGCACTAATTCCTGCCTGTACTAAAATACTTCTTTATTAAAAAGGAAAAATAAAAAAATTAAAAAAAAAATCTAGTCTTAATTCAATTTTATTTATCATTGTAAGAAGCTCATCACTACTCTGAGGAATTCATTCCAGCCAGGACTATCTCTGCATGCAAGTAGGTGTGAGAATTTTAAAATACATGCATATTTACTAACCAAAATAAATCGGTTTCAGGTTGTGAGTTTGGTGGGGCTTTTTGTTTGTTTGTTTGTTTGTTTTTTCTTCAGTGAACACAGGTTCATTTAGACTGTTCTCAMGGAATATTAGCCATATTAGTCTATTCTGACAACTAAACCCACAGTGGAAAAAATAGCACTTCTCCCCTAAATTCTCTCCTGAGTCTGACAGTTTTAAACCTTTGGTTGTTACTTTTCCTGTTCTGTTTACGTAGCAAAATTAAAGAATTGGTCTGCACAGTAAAATGCCATTTCAGAGATAACTAAAACTGGAAGCATTGTAGCTGTCGGTTTATACATTATTTACAGCAAATTTATCCCAGATATAGGTCTGTAGTGATGTAACTACACTGCTTCCAGGACAGAGAGTATCTCTGCATGGCATTATGCTATACTACATAAATGTATCATCTCATTTAGAGACAAGCCTGGCATCTCTGCATGGGGTGCTGTTGTATCAGGTAGGCAGCTCTATGCTGAGCTCTTCAGGGCTAGAACTGTCTTTTCATTATATGCATGTATGTGTAACTGCCTTTCCCTGGGGCCTCGAGGTATTGCTGTGCTAGAAATAAATTATAATAATGAATAAGTGACCTGGACACATACAGTCCAGGAATCTCTGATGTATGCAAATGGCGTTCAGTGCAAAGGGCTAACACTAAATCCAGATGATAAAGTTAACTTATAGTTCTATCCTGCGCATTTTAAATTTTATGTGAGCTTGTTATGCAGAACATTTTGCCCCACCAGAAAAAAAAAGACATGTGAAATGATAGCATCCACCTGTTTACTRTTAGCAAGGGCACAAGAAAATTCCTGAATGCTCCCAGTAAGCTGTGACGGAGGAATACTCTGACTGTAAACCCCATTGACAGAAACCGAGTAAATTATTCTGTTCCAAATAGTCAGCCATATATTTGCAAACTATCTGCTCGTGAATTTTACAGCATGCACAGCTCAGAGACATTGGCCTATAATTATGCGACAGCTGAGCATATGTAAGGGCTGGAATAAACAGCCAGCACAGCCTCAGATGGACTTAAGTGGGTTTGTGTTATTGTAGGGCTGCAGTTGTAGCAGGGAATGTGGGGATACCAAGTACATTAGCTGGCTAAAGTCCTCTAAGTATGATCTTCCTCCTTCTTTTTGGTCTTGACACTGGGTTGAAACATACGCCCCTTCGAAGCAGAGTTTACAGTTACAGTACTAGTGATCTGGTGTTTGAAGGAGATAACTCAATTCCATGCAATTACTGGGAATGGTGGGTGTCTTTCACCTGATTTTATAAATTTCAAGCCAGTAGTTTCTGTTGTAGGTATGGCTGTTGAAAGTCCTGTGGTATTTTTATAAGATCCATGAGTTTATACAGTGTGTTGGCCTCCTCTCTACTTGTTTTTTTACCAAAAAAAAAGTCCTATTAAAGCAAAATCTCCCATTTTTCAGAAGAGCTGAACAAGAAAGACCGAAAGAAGAAGCAACAGTGATCTGCAGAAATGACACATTCACCTGGTAAGTGTCTGCTAGAGGTCGCCTTTGCAGTCTTACAAATAATTTGGTTTTATTTTTTTTTTTACAGACCCAAATGTATGGCAAACCATTAGGAGCTTTTTCTCCTTGTTCAGCAAACACCCAGGTCAGACCTTTATCCATGTCAACATTGAGGCTGTCTCTCTCTAAAGATCATCTGGGAGCATCTTTTCTTCATGTCTTCTGGGTAAGGAGCATTTTAATATTGATATTAATAGAAGTGGTAAATCATTCCAGGCTTTGTACTTTGCATTTCAGATCAAGGATCCCAATGTGATGTAGTGATTATGGTGGTAAAAACCTTGTGTACACCAAAGAGCTCCCTACATGGGTTTACAAAAAGTGCTGCAGAAGGAAGAAAAAGCTAACAAAGATGAAGTAGAGTAAAAGTAATCTTCTCTGCCATATCGGAGCCATTTGCTGGTCAGGAATCACCGGCCAGTATGTTTTGTTGGGCATAAAGTTTACAGTCTCAAAGAAGCACTGTCAGGGGTTCCCTCTGTCATAGTAATACCTCCTCCACACTGATGCCTTCAGCTTGTAGCGACAGGAACTAGAGAAATAACCTAGCGTGCTTCATCTGATAAAACAAAAAAGTTTATTAAGAAAAATATTCTTATTATTTGTGTTTTGAATTCTTATTTCAAGTTTAATTTTAATAGTAAATACATGAGGGAAGGTAGTCTAAGGAAATCAAACCTAGTAGTTAAATTTCCATAAAGGATGAATATGCATTGAAACACAGGGGCCGTGTTAAACACTTAACTTCTTATGAAGCTGTTGGTCAGAGGTACAATTCATATCTGTGGCAGAAGGATGGTGTTACAGCGTAGGAGATACTATTTCTACTACTTTCTGGATAATTGGTAGTCCTCTGAGTTAAAATCTACAATTTTGGTTTCAAATACCAGAGACATTTAAAAATCTATGCCTTACTAATTATCTAGGCAGGGGGAGATACCTAATTTGTCAGCATTAAGATTCTGGAACCAGAAAAATAAATCTTTTCTTCTAATAAATTGTAAGGTAAATTTTGGTGAATTGAACAGCTTCAAAATATTGGTATTTCTGTTCTCAGTCTACCATGCTTACCTTAGATTGCATGCATGTGTGTGTTCATATGCATATATATGTATTTTACAGGAAATGCAAAGGGTTAAAACCAACTTGAAATCCTGACTGATGCTAGAAATCACTTTAATAATAAATAGTGATGAAACATTCAACTTATAGTGATGATTAAAGCTCCCCAGTACCTGAAATAGGAATCAGGACTTTTTAAAACAATTCAGCCCTGGCTCTCTGCATTATTATCTGAAAACATTTTATTCTTCACTGCACAAAGTGTCTGTTCCTTCTGTGCTGCGGAAACTCTTTCTTTAGCCTGCAAATGTGATATTTGTGCTCTTTTACAACAGAAGCTGCACTATAGCAGATACCATGGGAATCACTAAAGGGAAAAGATAAGCCCAGTTCCTCTGTCACTCTGTGAGTGGTTCTCACTATCTTCTGGTGAGATCCAGTGTGATTCAGGGTGACCTCATTTTCCATTAGAAGAAAAGTGCAAGGGATTCCTGCGGTGAGAGAATGAAGAATAATAACTCGCATCCAAAGGATTAAAGGGCTACCAAGCAGGAATGAGGGTGCTATGAAGAAAGTGGTAATTCCTGCATCTCCTTAGCAAAGCACCCTCTTCTCTCTGGCAGCTATGGCTTTATGCTAGAACTCATCAAGATCCTTAATACCGTCTGACACCAAAAATTCCTTGTGTTTTTTAATAAAGTATTCTGGGTGTTTGAAGTCTTTCTGTAGGTATTATGGTGACTAACAGCAACAAAACCCTAACCAGAAACCTTTGGAATAAGAAAGAAAGCAAATCAGCAGTTCTAGTGGATACCCATGATTAACCAGCTTCAGTGCCTCGTGGGCACAGTTTAGGAGTCAGCAAGCAGAGCAGGGTGGTGGCAGATGAGGGAGAGGTGTGATGAGGGAGGGAGAGATCCTGATATGCAYATTCATAGAMTCATAGAATCATTAAGGTTGGAAAAGACCTYTAAGATCATCGKGTCCAACCATCAACCCAGYACCCATGCCCACTAAACCATGTCCCGAAGCGCCACATCCACACKTTTTTTGAAYRCCTCCAGKGATGGTGACTCCACCACTTCCCTGGGMAGCCTGTTCCAATGCCTGACTACCCTTTCRGTGAARAAATTTTTCCTAATATCCAATCTAAACCTCCCCTGGTGCAACTTGAGGCCATTTCCTCTCGTCCTATCRCTTGTTACTTGGGAGAAGAGACCAACACCCGCSTCTCTACAGCMTCCTTTCAGGTAGTTGTAGRGAGCGATAAGGTCTCCCCTCAGCCTCCTCTTCTCCAGSCTAAACAACCCCAGCTCCCTCAGCCGCTCCTCATMAGACCTGTKCTCCAGACCCTTCACCAGCCTCRTYGCCCTTCTCTGGACACGCTCCAGCACCTCAATGTCCTTCTTGTRGTGAGGGGCCCAAAACTGAACACAGKATTYRAGGTGCGGCCTCACCAGTGCCGAGTACAGGGGCACCATCACCTCCCTACTCCTGCTGGCCACACTRTTYCTGAYACAGGCCAGGATGCCRTTGGCCTTCTTGGCCACCTGGGCACATGCCGGCTCATGGTCAGACGTTGTCGACCAGCCCCCCCAGGTCCTTTTCCGCCGGGCAGCTTTCCAGCCACTCTTCCCCAAGCCTGGAGCGTTGCCTGGGGTTGTTGTGACCCAAGYGCAGGACCYGGCACTTGGCCTTGTTGAACCTCATGCAATTGGCCTCGGCCCATCGATCCAGCCTGTCCAGATCCCTCTGCAGAGCCTTCCTACCCTCAGGCAGATCAACGCTGCCACCCAGCTTGGTGTCATCTGCCATTATCTCAGCTTCCCTAGCATGAAGTTTCCTTGACTCAKCAACCAGCCATCAGGGACTTACTTACCCCCAGGCAGCTCTTGAAAACTCAGTGGTGTTGTGTATGATGGGGGCCTCATCCACCTGTGTCCAGCCTGAGATGGGGATGTGGTTCTCTTGGCCAGTGCCTTCCAACAAGGGGACCGATATGCTGCTTTTCTACCTGCAGTACTGTGAAGTTAYGTCTGTGCTGTAAATTGAAACAAGAAGCATCATGCATGGAATTCCCTTCTAAATAGGGAGCTCTTATGCTGCCTGTGATAAGTCTTATATTTTGAAGACCTCTTCTCTTCCAAAACAYCCCAGTCCACAATGCCATGACAAAGCCAATGGTCTAGGCTATAGTTGGGGAAAAGAGGTGCATTTCTGTGTGTCGACTCTCCACAAAGCAACCATAGCCATTGCAGGGGATCCCAAAGCAAGAGATTGGCTGGGACACTCACTGGCAGGGAGGGAGATGGGAGCYGTGAGGGACGTGATGTGGGTCCAGCTAAGTGACTCAGGTGCTCAGTCCTGATTCATGACTGTGGCACTGGAAAACAAGGACGATTATAGATACATCTTTAAACTCTGGAAAATAATATGCTAAAACCAGGAATCGGTCCTTATTACCACCTAGTTCCTTGCTGTAAAAGTATTGCAGCTGAGGACGAGACAATACAGCGAATGAAGAGTGGGAACTTAGCTAACAGCAAAATAATTGTGATCAGTGCGATAAGTACTGCTGAAATTACTCCTCCTTTCCCACCCTTTCAAAGATAAAGACCTCATGATAAGAAGGCAGCTAGGAAAACTAAATTTATGTTGCTGGCTAGAAATACCTGTAATTTATTCCTGAAAAGTATTGAGATCATGCTGATATTATAGCACAGAGTGAGAAGGGGAGAAACCCTGCTAAGATCCCTGCACATTTCCTACGTCCTCCTACGGTTTTCCTGCAGGGGCCTTGGCTGTACAAGGTGTACAAGAGCAGTTTTGACAATGACTTTGCTTGAGCCAGATTTCCACTTCCCGTGGCAAAGACAAAGGCTTTTCTCTTTTCAAGTATTTTTATTAATTTCATTCTTCTCCTCTCTTATTAATACCTCTTCTGGTTTACACGGGACAATAACCCTAATGCCTTCTCTTTTAGGATCCTGCACAACCTCCCTGCCCTCATCTTCACTCGTCTTTCTTCTGAGAAGACCTTCCTGGCCAGATCCATGAATCCTGCATCAAGCAATCAGTCAGAGAGAAGATGTGTGTGGGAAGAAGGGTGGATTTTGTTTCAAGAGCTGCTGCTGTTAATAGTTTGTGGATAAAACACTTGTTCATGATCAATAATCTCTGCTTACACTGAATAATGTAGTTTTCTGTAGAGCCCTCGGCACCAAGTCTGACGGATAGCTCTTCCTACCTGGAGCAGTGAGTCTGAGCTGGTGTGGTCCTTCCTAGCAAAAATATTGCAGGGCTGAGCTTCTAACACAGGTATAATTCTCACAGTGTCTGGTCCTACCTGTCTGGGGCTAGCTTAAATACCTCACTCCTGCATCCCCAGTATAGGTGAGTGGAAAAGGTTTGCTGGGTTTTTGTAAGTCTTTTTTTTTTTTTTTTTTAATTTAGAAACAAACTTGATCTATGAATCAAATCTTCAGAAGAGACAAAATGCCATCTCTAAAGCTTCTTTTTCAGTCCCTTAGTTCTGGTCCAGGCATCCTTGCTGTGCTGTGGAGGCAAGAGAATTCCTGGGGAGGGAAGAATGGGAGAAAAGTCACATTTAAGGTTGCTCCCTACTGCATATGCACAAACCCTAACTTTCTATTTGCTAAAAAGGCCTTTCTGCAAACAGAAAAGAAGTGGGAGCCTCACATCTAAGAGAGGCTGCAGGAAGCCTCAGTAAAATATGGTATTTGGCAACCAAAATAGAGAGATGACTGCAAGGCCCATCAAGAAGAGTGGGAGCGGGAATCGGTGTGTCCTGCAGAATGGACGGTGCCGGAGAGGCGAGGGGCGGCTTCGGGCAATGCCAATCCTTCCCTCCAGCCCAGCGTCCTGCTGTAAGGTAGTCTGGGGAGCAAAAGTTAGCAGAGAAGCCGCTGCGATTTGTCTTGCAGCCCGCATGGGCTTGGAAATTTCCGCTGGATGAGGCGTGGGGCCAGCAGGTGGCACTGCGAAGTAGCCCAAGACGGGAGAGCGGCGCGTCGCCGGCAGCCCGGCCGCGCCAGCGGCTTCTCTGCCGGGGGCTGCTCGCAGACCACAGGCGGCTTTATTATCATTCTCTACTCCCCCCCCGCCACACACAGACACACCGAGGTGAAAAATGCAGTAATCAGCACGGGTGGAAATGAAAAGCAAGAAAGCCGCGTCCAGCTCTGGAGCCCTCAGCGCAAGAAAGACAGGGACCTGTTGGAGCRGGTCCAGAGGAGGCCACGAAAATGATCAGGGGGRTGGAACGCCTCTCCTATGAGGAAAGGCTGGGAGGGTTGGGGTTGTTCAGCCTGGAGAAGAGAAGGCTTCGGGGAGACCTTATTGCAGCCTTTCAGTACTTCAAGGGGGCTTATAAGAAAGACGGTGGCAAATATTTTAGCAGGGCCTGTTGCAGCAGGACAAGAGGGAATGGTTTTAAACTAAAAGAGGGTAGATTTAGACTGCTACAAGGAAGAAATTTTTTACAGTGAGGGTGGTGAAACCCTGGCACAGGTTGCCCAGAGAGGTGGTAGATGCCCCGTCCCTGGAAACATTCAAGGTCAGGCTGGACGGGGCTCTGAGCAACTGACCTAGTTGAAGATGTCCCTGCCCATGGCAGGATGGTTGGACTAGATGACCCTTAAAGGTCCCTTCCAACCCAAACTATTCTATGATTCTATGCCTGAAAACTGGGTTGTTCTCCTCTTTGAGAAACGGTTGTGCAACAATAGGAGGATTTCTCTAACCCCCCAAACTGCCTTCAGGTCTGTTGTTGTTAAAGGTCAATCCTGAGAAAGCTATCTTTTCTTTTCTTTGTTTGTTGTGGKTTTTTTTTCCCCCACTTGAAGGTGCCTCCCTACCTGTTCCCTCTGCTTTCTCCAGCAAGACAGTCCAGCACAAAAAGTTTCTTCTGCCACATGAATTGGGATTTTTTTTCCCCCCAGWCAGAGCTGGAGCATTCCCTGTGCTTCTGTCTGGTTTGAGGATGAGAGACCTCAGTTTTACCCTCTGTTTGGGCACTGAGGGCCACAAGTGTGTCTTTATAAAACAAGCTGTAGCCCTAGCACTGCCACTGCCCTGTTATGTGACTTCATATTGTTCATTTTCCTATTTACCCTTGGGAAAAGTTTCTCTGTTTCATCTGCTCAAAGGAGAGTSAGTCTCTTACATGCCACACAGCATAGCACCATGGAGATCTGATCTTATCTTACCTGGAGATATCACCATTTTAGTAGTAATTACTCTCCAAGTTAATCATCAACTTTCTTTCTATACATAAAGCTTGTATTTACTTTGAGATGTGGCACAGGGAAATGAGAATGCAAATAGACCACTTTTTGCTTAGAAACCAAGTAACATGCTTTAAATTTTTTTTTTTTTTTTTTTACATTACCGTGTACACAAAGAAATTCATCATCTTGCTAAATGGGCTTTAAAAAAGCACCTTTGCAGCGTGTCTCTAGGTGAAACAAGCCTTGCCATCATATAATCAGGTTTGCATTTGCAGAGCTGTTTGGAGCTGCAGCTCACCAGCACAGCGCGCTGTCGGAGAGAGCAGCCCTGGTCTGGAGTGATGTTTTTTTTGTACATTTTGTGCAGAGGAGGTTTCATCTCTATTCCCACATGGAGCCTGAAGCTCCAAACCAATGGCCTATCTGAGGTCCATGCGGGATCCCCACGTTGCCTTGGCACTGCTACACTGCAGGATTTTGATGGACTTCAAAGCCATCAAGGCTATTTTGGCCCCACAAATACTGTGCAGTAGATCACCATGATTTGAGACTCCCAGTGCCTCTTGTACAGTGGTACGACTCCCTCCCCTGATAAATAATGAAAGCCCCAGACGCTCATTTGTCATAAAGATATTGCATATGGGGAAAGGGAGGGATTAGCCTTAGATCACCATGTTGTTGCTCATTCAGTGTTTATGAGCAACAGAGGAAACATAACAGAAAGGGGGTTTCTAGAGAAAATATAGCAGGTGTCTAGAGCGCTGTGGAAGATCATTACCCTTAGCACTAGCTTTGTCCTGTATTAAGCTACGCTTACGGGATTGATTCATGGATGTATTATCCTAGTTTTATGCATTTATTAACTCAGTAAAGAAGTCAGCCCTGGGGTGAATGGGAAAAGTTAAGCTGGCAGCATCCCTCAGCGAATGGGAAATCAACGCAACAAACCACCAGCTCCTTGGCTTGGTGGAAGACCTTGAGGGTGGCGGRAAAAAAGCCTGTTTGTATAAGGAAAGAAACTCTTAGGCTGCGTTTATACRGTCTCATTCTCCTTTGATATTTTGTGGCATTTCTACAGGTCTTGTTCTGGTTAACATGTTTAAACACACACATTTTCAAGGTTAGTTTGACTTCAGTGCGTTTACTGCTAAGGGCATGCGATAGTCTAAAGGACTCGTTCAGCGCAACCTGCCCGGTGTACCGACGTGTTGCACAGTTCACTTGTATAATCTCCTGGCAGTCTGAGCTACGGAGCGTGTTATTGCTAAYAGAGCAATATTTGCACCTTCCCTGGGAAACCTGAAATCCTCTGACTGCCAAGTGCCAACGTGTGTGGCCTGAACGTTATGACACATCAATCAAGGTCCTTTCAATAACTTCAGCAGAGTTATGGAGAGGTTTTTGTCTTCTGGGCACCTGACATAGTCCCTAGTCCACCAGCTTAGTTTACTTCATCCATGGTTTTCTATAATGTTATTAGGATTTTAACAGTTTATTAGGTTAAAACAGGCAAGCATCTCCACTCCTTTCCAGTCCTGGCTGGTTTAAACGCCTGCCAGAAAGTGAAGGTAATTTTGTGGGAATTCTGTCTTGTATCTCTGTTGATAGCCTCACTAGAGTCTTGTTAGGAATCTTTTATTCTGGTATTTAATATGTATAACATCATAGTTTCTGCCAGGTGTAATTTCACAGTTGGGGAAACTGAGCCACAATAAGATTAAAGTTTTTTTTCAAAGGAAAGGAATGAGTTAATTATGCTAGTAGGAACAGAACAGACAATAAAACCCTTGTCTCTTTGTTCCCTGCTGTACCCAATTAGCAATTTCCTCTTACAGTACGAGTGGCTGTAACTAGGGAAATGGGTGGCTTTGCACAAACAAGTTATTTCCATTCAGTATTGAAAATATTGCCTTGCAGAAGTTCAGTATCTATATAGCTTCCCAGCACTGTCTGAATATGGGTAGGAAAATAATAATTTAGGGATACATATATACATGTGCATACACTTACCAGCACTCTGTTTTAATGGAACATTAAGCTAATGCCACTTTAAGTTACAATGCACTTCTTATGGAAGCAAAAGCAGCATCTATATAAATATCAGATAGATGTATTATGATCTGCACAATTGCAATAAATAGCAGATGGCTATGCAGTAATGGAACACTAAAAAATATTTATCACATCTTCYGAGAGTACCGCTGCTCCTATTTGTTGTCAGGGTGAATGGCTAAGTTTGATGCGTGGCCTTTGGTACGGCGCCTTTCCAAATGTGTGATGACATCGCAAATCATGCAGTGGTTTGAGTGAAAATGACCTGGTCCTGGTACCATCACCCCGGTTCCCCAAACTAATACTGCTCTGGGTCTAGAACAAGTGTGTGTGTGGACTATGGTGTGGATTTTTGTCGTCCGCTCAACAGGGGTGTGAACGAATTGCTCAATAATATCCCTAAAACTCTTTGGGTCTCTTTTTTTTCCTCTGTCCTGCTAATCCAAATTTTCGAAAAGGGTCTCCTGGAGGAGGAGTTTCCACATGTAAAATTGTCTCTCTCGGATCTGGCAGCTCTCCCCTCCGTGTCCGCACCTGTCTGAACTCATGGACACGTCTGCCTGTGAGAGTCTGATTTATACTTCAAATTCAGACTGCTAAAGAAAAAGAGAGGCTCAAATTGTACCCACATAAAGAAGTTATTATTAGAATGCGTTTGAAACTTCAGGGCTTTTTTCTTATGTTCCTATTTTCTCTCCTAAAGCACAATGACTTGTCTCATTTTCTTCCTCTGCATTAACTCTTTTTTCATTGTTTAGCTCAGTTTTTTGTCCTCACCTTCTGTCTGTCTCGCTCCTTCCCATTTCTTTTTCATCTCATGACCTACTTGACTTGCTTGTTCACTTTAGTTATCAGCAGGGCTTATGGACTTCTGACTGTTGGGTGACCTGTGTCATTTTAGCGCTCCAGTTTTTCCAGATATCCAGGTCCTCGTGCATCCCACTGGCAAATGTGTGTTTCTGCTCTGTGCTCTTCCAGAGATGAAGTGTGATAGTATCATCCTCAGACTAGGAAGATTGTGGCTCTTTAGACTGGTGAAACAATCCTAGGTCCTCATTTGAGTCCATTATGCATGAGACAAGTTRGTGGCCCTTACACTAGACAAAGCTAGTCTGAAGCTTTGTTGAATCTGCCTATTTATAACCAAATATAAGTTCTGAATACAAGAATATGTTTCTAAGGATAGGCAAACAGGGATATACATCAGATAGATATACTTATCCATTAATCCATATTATTTGTATTCTGGGTAGTAAAGTACATGGGAAAAAATAAGTAAGATTGGTTCAGGTCATGTCTGTAGCTGCCCATTCTAAAGCCAATACCTCCCTGTGATTTCCTCACTTCTCAGCCCACATCGGTCTCACAGTCTTACCTTCTCCATGGCTGTTAACAAAACCAAATTCCCAAGCATATATGCRGGGAAAAGAACCTGCTGTGAAGTTGTGGCTAAAGATGATCTCTCAGTAAGGACATTTCAGCCTTGTAAAGCAAATCTCAACTCAGCACGACAAGAAGTCAGAAATTCAGAGTGACCTTAGTAGAAGGTCTTTATAGAAAGATCTGGCAACTAGCTGCCCTGGTTCACATTTCAGATGTGTAATTTTCTGTTCTGTRTGGCTCTGGTAACATGTGATGTATCGAAACCCAAAGGTTGTCATATAAATAGAGAATGGAGACAAAACCATGTCATGGGAAGATCAGGAGAAACCTAGCTTTTATTTGTGTTCCAGCCACTCACCTTTTGTGTGATCCTGGGCACTTTGCTTTTCCCATCCACACCAGTGTTACCATCCATAGTGCTGACAAAGAAATTTCTCCATCATAAAAAGTTATTTGAGACTTGTGCATGAAAGCAGGTGTCGTTTTTTGACCACCTGGGAAATACAGAAAACCTCTGCACGGAGAAGTATTAGCTTCTTGAAGAAGCGTGGTGGAAACTGTGTGCATGGGGAGGGAAGGGTTAAAGCCTGCTGCTTCYTTTTAGCATGATGGCAGGCACCCCAACCTCATTGTGTGTGCGGAGCAGCCATAGAGCCCAGAGTGCTTCACCAATTAGTTACTGCTCACATTTCCCTTGTTTCATAAATCACAGTCTTACAAGGCCTGGTCACAGAATACCAGAAGAATATGGTGAAGATGTTTTTATTTGAAGGAGGGAGKGAAGGGGAGAAAAAAAAAAAGAAATAATAAGTTTGCTTATGGCATGCTCCTTTCCTATTTTTCTGATGTACACCAAAAAAGGAAGCAAGTTATTCTCAATACACAGAAGYTGAATAATTACCTCTGTTCCTTAAGGCAGTGTTATCATATTCGATGTATTTTTTCATTAAGCGTATCAGACAGAGATCAATGRATGTAGAATAGTTCTCTCTTCCCCGTAGCAGTGAGTGCTAATGGTGTTGAATTGCTGTGATACCGTACACCTCTCAGAAAGAAACAAATGCTGTGCACTCTGTTAGAAACCTAAGAGTCTTTGCTACAACCAGAAGAAATCTCCATTTTGAGCCTTGATGAATTGAAAGTTATACAGCTACAAATCCACCATTAGTGTAGGAAAGGATCTTTTTTCTTTTCTGAGCCCCCAACTAATGCCATTCAGGCAGGAGATGGGAGGACTGCACACTGGCAATCTCCTCTCTTGAAGGTTGTTTAAGACACAAATTTTCACATGCACACMGACTCACTACAATTATAACTATAAATGTTGAAAAATTAAGGTTTTGCACATATAAGAGTCAGCAGACTCAGCGGAGGCAAACGTGATTTTTGTGACTGTAATTTTTCACCAAGTGTCACCATCACACATGCTGGTTGTACCTACCAGCTGATTGCGATGTAAACATGGAGTCATTCCACTAAACCCTCTTTCTGACACTTTTTCAATGCCTGAAAAAGTCTGGATCTTCTGTAAGCCAACATRGAAGAAAATACTGTGGTTCAGGCAAAAAGGAAAAAGATAGCTTTTGTTTGGTATTCATGCCTTCTTTCTCTTTTCACCAATAACATCTCAGAATTAACTTTTAGCTAGTAAAGCTTTTATTTTTACAGAAAGAAAATAAACCAAATTTACTTCRTCAAGTCTCAGCAGTTGAATTTATCCTGGAAATAAAGACTGAACCACCAAGATAGATACATTTGAATTATTCACTTCAGTCAATATAGAAGAAAATGGATATTTCTGCAGTATAGTTCATCTGARCTTTGTGTCTACATTTACTCACGTGAAAACCAACCAACGAGGTTTAACAATGAGAGTCTCTCTGAAAGAGCACAAACTTGTGTGTGTGTGTGTGTGTCTTCTAATTGATCAACTGAAAAATGACCTTCTGCTGCTGGAAACATTAATTCAAGATTCATAAAGATAAAATAGATGTTGGTTTTATTTCATCTATTTCATTAAACATGGTGAATTATACATCTGCTGTGAAAAGTCCCRAGAACAAAAACATGAAAATATTGCGTGTCTTTTCAGTAGCATTGCTCACAGGGCTTAGGTTAATGACTAGATTAAGGAGTCATGCATATACTGACTTCAACAGAGCAATTATAGTTT
This sequence comes from Oceanodroma leucorhoa, assembly GCA_030449065.1. Classification (NCBI taxonomy): domain Eukaryota; kingdom Metazoa; phylum Chordata; class Aves; order Procellariiformes; genus Oceanodroma; species Oceanodroma leucorhoa. The sequence continues at coordinate 3,484,249 of JASVER010000035.1, forward strand.
CTATAAATAGGGGATGTCCTGGGGTTTATTAAATAAATATCACATCAAAAAGAGGGTGAGGAGAAACTTTATTGTTTGGCAGAAGATATTCCCAAGAGACACCAACAGAAATACTTCAGAATAATTCAGGGAAAGAAGGAAAGATTGCACAAAAGTAGTTTTCCCTTGAAATGTAAGCTGTCTCCCTGCWGCGCCTTGGCACTTGTAACCATTCCTGAAGTATGAAGTAGTCTTGGGATTATTCAGCCATCATRTTTAAATAACTGGGTTATGTAGTTTACTCTTAGCTTTTGTAGTTCGATTGAGAACAAATGCTGCCATTTCCTGGTTTGTCAAATTTAACTTTGCTTTTGCTTTGGCTGAGGGGTCCCTTGTGAAAACACCATGTAGTTTATTTGCACTTCGTTTGTAAAGCAGATAGGTTTGGATAAATAGACACAAGTTAAAAGTAAACTGATGTGGAAGCAAGCATACATATTTTGCCCTACTTAAATCACATCTAACCTCTGTCTGGAAGACKTCAGTGGCCTGTAGACACTCTGTTGGCACTCTGCAACTACATTTTATGCCCTGAATAAACCCATATATTTGTGAATATTTATCCTAGCTGGACTATATTTATGCATTCAGGTTTTCTCTATCACAACAAACTGTGCCTATTCTGGCTTTGTCTTTTCTACCATTGTCATTTTCTCACCATATAAAAAATAACTGGTTCTGTGCTATCTAAAAGGCTCAAGCTGATCCCTGCTATAGTTATCTTTTATTGGCTTTATTGGACAGATCTGGTCATCCTGATTCTGTTGTGTAAGTACCTTTGATATCTCACCCAGCAAATAACCTTACTCATGATAATTGAAGGCAGTTTGGCTTGATGTGGCCAGGAATATGAAACCAAAGGAAGCCAAACAAGGGTTTAAAGCCCCCCYAAAAGCACACTGAACACTGAAAGGAAGTTAACTGTTGGAATTTCAGCACTGTTGAAGGCAGTCTATTAAATGGAAAGATTTGGGCTTTTGAAACAATGGCCAATATGTATGTGAATTAAACATCGGGAGAGAATATAAAAAAAMCCCTCATTTAGAGGGAAATGAATCCCCTATAGAAAGTGTGCTAGTCATAAGGACAGAATGTACTCTGTAACTCATGCTGAGGAAGCGATACATTAAAGCATTAATTTTAAGAGTCTCAATCTCGCTTTTATTTATATTTAAGCTTTTAATCCTCGAATAATTAGTCATTACTAGTATTTAACGACTGGTTTGCTAATTGGGTATCCCTAGATGGAACTAAAGGCAGTTAAACCCTAACAAACTGATCATTAACTACAGTAATGATCAAATTCTCTGGGATTATTACTATTATAAACCATAATTAACAGTTTATAACAGCTATATTTTATTTTGTATTTTGTTTCCTCTAAAGAAAACATCCTGGACTACTGCTGTGAAGCTGTGTTAAAATTCTCACTATTAGAAATGTCTTGGTGAAAGCACCCATTTCCTCCAGTTACAGGGAAAATATTTAAAAGTTTGCCTAAAATAACTGTTATAGTATGTGGTTTGTTGTCAGATGCTGGCTGAAGAAGGCACCAGTGATGCATTCTAGCCATTGGAAAAAAAAAAAAAAACAAAAAAAACCCCAACAACAACAAAAAATCAGCTCAGAAGGGAATGAAAGTCTAACTCAGATTCTGTAAATTCACAGTTAACCTTTCAAATGGGTCAAGTCCCAAACTCCTTTCATTTTCACCCCATTTCTTACCACAAATAACTCCTCTTGCAGTTTGCCAGGGAGCATTGACCCTACTGCTTTCAGTGCCAAACCATCAGACCTCAGGAATGGAGCTGACTTGACTCTCTCGCCAGTAGTTGTAGTGAACTTTTCTGTTAGGGGGATGGGATAACAGTGAGGGTAATTAGCTCAATTAGCTCACCCAACTAGCTAGCTAACTCATTTTTAGTTATGAACCAAGATGGGTGCCTTTTCTCTTAAGAAATCCTCAATCAGAGTAAGCACTTTCAGAAATGTATGGGCAAATACTGCGTTCTGTACAGAAAATCAAAACAGACACCTAAATTCGACCAGCTGGGTAGCTGTCTACATTTTATTTTATACATTGGCTTGACCTCCATTGATGATAATGGCAGTTTTGATACCTAAGTTGTACTCAGACAACTTTTTGTAGATAGGTGTCTGCTTCTTTTAGGTGTCTGCTTCTTTTAGATGCGTGTATTTGAGGAATTAATCTTTCGATGGGTGAGTGATCTGCAGACCTTCAAGGAAAGACTAGTTGATCAATAACATCTCACCTTTTCTTATTCACTTACATGGTTTTATTCACAACTCAACACCATGTGTACTATTTGTTAGTCAACCTTCCCGATGTTACTTGAAACAGTCTATTCATATTTAAATACCTCATGTTGTTGTAATTATTATCCCTTAAATTAATCTCAAATGCYTTGACCCAAGCATTTGGGCTTTTTAAGATGTATCAGCTCCTTAACATATCCACTTTCACATTTTCTCCAGCAAAAAATAGTCGCTGACAGAATGCCAGAGTCTTTTTGTGTTTCTTTTCTTGTTTCATGTCCCAGGTACTGTGTTCCCAGACCTTGTGATCATAAACTGGGCCTGAAAGCAAACCTTGCTTTTTTTTTTCCTTTATTTAGCCCCTGATTTTATTTCTTCATTCCAGAGGAATTGTACCTGCTTTTCACTTCTGACGTGTAACCTACATTAATCAGCACGGACTCAATTCCTCTATGTTATATGAGGATGTGGATTAAGCAGTCTAGTCTTGCTCCGTGATTCACCTTCCCTATTCCTCTCCTACCCCTCACATTTTCCTGTGTGCTTCTGGCACCTAGTAAAGGTTAAATCTAGGAGCTATATAGTTTTGTTTGAAGGTCCCTAGGCACTTCAGTTGTCTGTTTTGTCCACAGCTGTCTAGTTTACCCAGGACTTATCTCTCCGCCAACTTAGGGGTCTAACCTTAACCTAAGTCAAACTATAATTCACTTGCTTTTTCCCTGACAGTCATGTCTGACTGTAGTGGACTCTGGACTATGACAAATGTGCTTAAGCAGTACAGAAAAAACTGAGCCACGAATTGTCTTGTCACAGAAATAGAAAACTACCAGTTTAACTCATTAGYAGAAATCCTGAGCAGAAAGAAAGGAAAACAGAGAAAGCAGAGTGGGGATTGTCTTTCTGTTGTTTTCTTTTCATGGTAACAATTTTACTTGGCTTCTTATGTAATTTAGATGATAAAATACCTTGAAGAAGGATAGGCTGAGAAACAGAGTAGGGGTAATGAAGACCTTTTGTGGTCGGCAGAGTAGAGAGGGACAGGAAGAGGGATGGGAATGTAATTCAAAGTAGAATCTTAAGGTATATGAGTGTCCAGGATGATTTCAAGGATGTATTCTAGAAGCTCATACTACTCAGGTACAGCCTGAATTTCGATAGGAGAACTGAATAGATACATCTCCAGGAATCAGTCCTGAAATAAGAAGGTGCCAAAAATGATCCCTAAGACCTGCAGGTCTGTGGGTTCCTCTAGTGTGAAAGAGGTTGCTGCAGTTCTTCTTACGTTTAATCCTCATTACATCAGAGGAGAGTAACACAATCCAGTCTAGTAGGTCTGTTTTCCTAAATGAAGGACATATATTACAAAAGAGAAGGGTGAAAAGTTAAAACCAAGCGAACAATTTGCCTAGGTTTTGAGTTACATAGAATTTGTAACAAGCAGAGAGGGAGTGCCTGTGATCAGAGCTCTAATTTTGCAAAAGGGAATTGTAAGAATAACAAAGAACGAGGGAGTGTGCCAACCAGTGGTGTAGCAACCAGAAAAACATGGTTCAAGGAGACAGTGTAGTACTAGTCATGCCCTAAAGCATACTGTAGCCTTCAGCTTGCTGAGCCATTTATGCTTAAAGAATGGCTCAGCAACCAGAACAACCCACAGGGAGAATTAACTGATCCATTAGCTGGGGTTACAACCAAAAATCAGTTAGTTAATTTGGGAAACTATTCAAGTGTACTTTGGATGGCTAAAGTAAAGAAGAGGAGAAAACACAACTTTGGGTTGTAGCCTGGAGTCTGTCTCTGAGCTCAGATCATCTCTTTGCATCACGCTGCGCAGCAGGGGATGGTACAGCTGCCAATAGCACGTCCAGAAGCAGCATGGGGGAACCAGTGAAGTATATCGGAGAAGTTAACCCTCTCAGAAGGTTTTAACCGTCCAACTACAGATTTAACTTGAAACACCAGKATCGGAACTATAAACTTGTTCAGCATAAGCTGATGCAGTTGATTCAGACAGGGTGACACACAGTGTAGCACTGCTGTCCCATATGTTACAAAACCCCAGACCAGCCATGGAGCAGCAGTGGTGTTGGAGGTAGCTCAAGCCAGCTCTGCTGTCTTCCCCCTTCAGTCAGGATGCTCTGCTGTGATTCATGRGGACAGAACAAAATCTACCGTCAAAAGCTAATTTTCAGCCTAGCTGTCCAAACMCAGAATGCAAATGCTGTTGCACTTAATTTGCTGTGGGACTATATCTAAACAAGCAGCCCACCTGTCACAGTGCAACCACTGATTTTTGTGGGCATGTTTCTGATTCCATAGAAGCTAACAGCAAAARGTGGATGTTTAGAGGGTAGGAGATCAAAAGCTTTGTCAGAGCACATTATTTTCCTCAAAGTTATAAGGCAGTCCAAGAATTTATTGAATCAGGAGGGTTTCTTAATCTAACTTTACACAAAATTGTAGGTACCACACACAGACTGCTGATAGCTTAGTTTAACACGTTTGCCTTAGCTAAAATAACTCTTCCCATTGTAAATGTAATGTGCAGTGGTATCAGACGGGAAAAGTAGCCCAGTGCCCTAACTTCTACCGTTATGAAGCAGTTTGTCAAAATTCCCCAGGGAATCCTTGTGCTTCTCATCCTGTTCCATAACAGGGAACACTAGCATTATAACTCTCAGTTCACAACTAATACATAAAAGATGTATACCTTTAAATGCAGTTTGTATATGTGAAATGCARCTGTTTAAGTGATACAAATTGGCTAGCTCTGAGGTTTTATTAAAGAGAACTTGATGCTTGACAATAGACTTGCATTTACATAATTAAGACAAATGTTACTACTGCAATCGACTCTCTGGTACATTGTTATTTTTTGTTGTTTTATGATTATATCAGTTTGGAAAGTCTAGAGCTGATATTTTTTTAAATCTAGTACACAGTCGTGGCCAGGTCTGTTTCTTTCTTATTTCRCTTTTATTTTAAACCCTGTCCTAGATCTGCTGTGCACGATGAAGTTCAGGAAGAGGAAGAAAATTCTAAATTAGGAGGGAAATAACCAATTTACAAGTTAAAAGTCCTACATTTAACACTGCAGTTTAAGGAACAATAAATGACTACTGGGGTACTATTCCAAATGGAGCATCTTCCATCTTTAAATAAGCGGTTCATTTTCAGTCCAAGCCAAACTAGACTAAACATCATTATGAGCATCAAGACTGGTTAACAACTTTGCTAGGAAGGTCTCATTTCTCTGCTAGTTTATACTGCCATGAAAGTAATCTGACTCCCCGGTATCTAAGGGTCATACCCTCAGTGACCACTTTTTTGTTATTGTTAAAGCTTTATCATATCTAAAACCACATCAGATTCAGCAGTGAGAATTAAATAGGTTTCTGGCAGATAGCCTTGCTTTCACTGATGGAAATGGTCTTTTGTGAGCTAATAAAATACCATTAAAAATCTCCAGGTAAAAAATACACTTTCTCTGCTCGGGTTGTGTGTAAATAGACTAGGTTGGACCTTTTTTACTAGAAATTGGTGATGAATGAGTTTGGTTTGTTGTGCAGCAGCAAGCATTCATGTCTAGGATCTCTGTTCCCGGGACTGCTCATTTAGAATGTCACATGAAAATTAAAGTCACATGGGAGCTAAATGCTAGTCTGAAACACACAAACAAAACCCTCCAGCTTTGCTTGCCTACCCATTTGCATTTCTGCTGTCCCAGAATGAAGAAGTGCAGGGAAGGATCTGGCAGTGGATCTCATCGCAGCTCTGACACCACATCCAGCGCAGAGGGCTGAAACATTCAGGGTGTGGAGTAAGACTGCGTGCGGGAGGGCACCGTGGTCTCCTGCAGAACAGTAGACCTTCTATTTAAYAGGGGCACTTTTTCCACAAGGAACCTGCAGAGCTGTGTAGAACACCTCTTTGCCTAGCAGGATTTCTCATTAGGAAAGATATTAATTGAAAATCTTATTAAGCTGTTACAAGACTACAAGGTGATCGTGCTGCTGTAATCATAAATGTTCTCTGGGTRGAGGTGACTGTTGGATATCAGGCTGTCCCAAGTTGTGTATGTTAGGTTGTCTCATTAAAGGCTAATCAAAGACCTGGTGAGGATCAGAGSAGAAATTTCAGGGGAAGGAGCCCTGTAACTTTGCCAGTGAAAAGGGAACACCCAGAACCCATCACTCCCTGAGACCACTAAAGGGCAATGAGGAGACGATTGTCCCCTGAACAACAGGAGTCAAAGGGAAAGGTCTCTCCCTGAATTCACTGCAAAAAAATCCCAAGAATTCATTGAAGACAGATAGGTCAACAGCTATAAAACACAGAAATATGCAAACAAATGGCAGCTCAGGAAATCCTTCAGCTGCAAATTGCTGGAAGGGTGACTCTCTGCATATCCTTTCGTTCATTCTCCTAAGCACCTGCTGTCTCCAAAGAATCCAGCAGATGAGTTACCAGTATAGTAATACTGTAGACATTAAAACTACTTAGTGTGGGGCAGGTTTTCAAAGGCTTGGAGAACGTCTGATGACCTTCGCAGTGTAGCCTAGCATATAGGACAGAAACAATTGTGAGAATGTGCTGTTATGTGGAAAATGGAGATAGAAACGGTTCCAGATTAAGACAACTGTATTCAGTGTTCTTCAATGTGTGCTTGGTTTCCAAGCTGCTATTACAGTCACCAAAGAACCTAGAATTTGATTAAATGGCTTTAACATGGGCATGTAATTCAACTTGAAAAGCTTTAGCATGTCAGATTTATCTACTTAAGGCAAATAGCCCTACAGAAGTCCTACCTTTTCAGGAGGGCAGCAATGATACATCAAAAATGACACTAGGAGCCTCTGTTTTGGTAAATGCTTTGACTTCCCAATCCATGGAAGCTTGAACTGAAAACAGTTGAGCCTCTGCAGAAAACACTTCATGACAGAGCAGCTGAACCCCAAACTTATTTCTGGGCCTCTTGTGACAATGGGAAGAATTTTACTGCCCAAACATTTCCATTTTAAACACCTTAGTGTAGGTGTTACTGTAGCCTAATTATTATATAGCCTGCCTCCAGCCACTCGCCCAGAATGACACTGTTCCCTCATAGACCACAGGGCCTGTTTGCTAGGGTCATGTGGATRTGTGGGGTACTGCAAGTTATTTGATGTGACACTAAGGTGCTATGTGCTGGCAGGCTTACACCCTAAGACTCCTTGTAATCTTGGGGTAGACATTTACAGGAAGATGTCTCAAWCTAGGATTGAATTCCAACCAAGCTTGCTGTTCTACCAACTCAATGCACGACACGTTGGACCAACAACCAACAAAATAAAGCCTTATGTTTATGTATATGTACAGCATTGAATGTAAAGCATTGTACCTTTGGCTAAATAATAGCAGGTTAGCAGGATCTCCAAGTTCAGCTTGATCACTGCAGGTTTTCTTAAAATTCATACACCTCTTATGGTTATGTCAGCTGCTATGTGCTTCTGGTTTTCAGCTACAGGGAGGGTCCTGATCTAATTTGAAGAAGTAGTAGAAAGAAGATGGAGGAAAGGAAAGCATAGTAAGTAACATGGGACCACATACCCCAGCGATTCAGTACTAACTTGGGAAAATGGATGCAGTAATGTCAGTGTGGCTGCCCCAATAAATCAAAGCCATAAATACTCAAAATTGTGTGGGTGTTTTTTTGTTGTTTTTTTTTTTTTTTTTTTTTCCACATGGTTTCGATGTGCAGTCGGGTCATACTTGGTTTTCCATGCTTTGAAAGTTTGAGACCACCGGAATCTGCAATTCAGAGCAAAACTTGGAACTGTGAGCTGTTGTGTACCAAATCTCAGAAAGCCTTTGCATTAGGTTTGTAAAAACATTGAAGCCTGACCTTATTTTTGTTATCTAGATATATTTCTCTCATACACAAAGTTTGAATTAATCCATTTATTTAAAGCTTTTCTGTGAAGATTGAAAAACTGTAATTAATTATTTTTACTGTTGTTTTTCATTTTGAGGTACATTATTTCTTGCTTCAATATTACATCATATGGGGTAGTTTGATCTTGCATCCCTATTATTTAGAAAACAAGCAATTTCACACTTAAAGCCTTTAGTAAATGAGTTTTACAGGAGATGAGAAAGAGGACTGRGTAAAATCTGTTAAATCCTTCTGATGATGTGAACATTTCCCTGAATTCTTTATCACCATTAGCTATTAGAGCCATGTTCACAGCACTCTTTTGATCCATCACTTAAGTATAAATTACATGCTCTTTGGCTTTGTCCATTTTCAAAGCTTGCAAATCAAAGTAATTCTCATATTTTCCAGTGGCTGAAGTCACTTACATTTGGCCTTTGGCCTTGTAAATCCTCACGAGGGGCATCTTTTGGTAGCATACCTAGTGTATCTTAGGCCATCATACAACCTTTAAAATCATATGAAATCAACTGATAGATTGGAAATTATATTTAAGAAAATATGATGAAAATTACAGCATTTAACTCTAGGCACTTCATTTACGTGTTTGTGTTAGGTGTCTAGTATCCATAGGCWTCACAGATATATGATGGGTAGCAGAAGTCTAATTTAAGGTCTCTGAATTGCACTGTGAATTCTTTCTTTTCATGGAATACATATAAAGGCTATGGAGACTAGCCTCTAAACAAATAYGTCTAAGTAAAATTTTCAGTTAAGCAGAGCTAGTAGCCTTGKTTTTTTCCTCCATCCAACCCGAATTCCAGTTACAAATCTCTTCTATAGAGAACTTTTAAGTGTTTGGGAGTGTGTTGATACATCTCTCCTTTACTGAAATATAATTACTTATATAATTATAAGTATATATATATATATATATGTATATATATATATATAATTATAATTATAAGGAAAAAGTACATATATGAGCATTCCTTTCARTCAATATGATGTTCTGAAAAGAAAAAGAAAAAGAAAGACCTTCTTATTTCTTTTCTCCCTACTCAAAATACAGTTGTACAAATAAGTTTGGAGTTTTGTTTGGTTTGATTTGGCAACCTTGGACATTTTACCTGGGCAATAAAGAAAAAAAGTCCAAAATATAATAAAAATCTGATGCAACTCAAACCTCTTCTCCAACTAGTCAGAAATCTCTCAGGAAAGGCTTCTCTTATCTTCCCCTTAATTTTTTTTTTTTTTTTTTCCATCTTGATCTCTCATCTGTAAATAAACATGAAATTGCTTCAAAGACACTACAGCAAAAAATTAACAAGTTGGACATATGGAATTTTAATTGGTTGCCAGAGACAAATTGTATCGCTGTATTAGTGAATATGGAAAAATACAACTTCAAGATCAACCAAATCTGTTTAACATACGTTATGCATTTGTTATTATGGAAGCAACTGGGCAAGCAATGGACACAGAGAGAAATCAATAATGTTCACTTCTGAATAATCACAAATCGTTTTATAAAAATGGTATTCCATTTTATAAAATGGTGGCAGGTGAAGCTATTAGCTGCTCAAGTCTTTCGTTTAACCAGAAACTGTCTGGCTGTTGAAAGAAAAGCCAGTTTAAGGAGTACTTTGTAGATGGAGTAATAGAAATTCCCGGTATTCATGTCTTAAATGTAAAGAGGGCTGAAGGAAGGGCACCATGCATGCAAAACTAGTACGCTGGTAGGGACTGTGGAGACCACCAGCGAGGCTGGCAGACTCTCTGCAGGTTCAGAGCCTACCGTCTGCACCTGTAGGAAGTGGGACACGTTCTTACCCCCACTTTATGGATACCTGAGTAAGATGCCATCGTCTTCCTAATTCAAATGCTCAGCCTTTGGTAGAGAGATCTCCAGCTGGAGGTCTCCAGTAGACATCTTCCTCTTCCCACTCACTGATCAGGGAAACTCGACACCTGCTTTTAGAGATCATTTCACTAAGTGCACAAAAATTAAGCACAGCTTAGGTGTTTAAATTAAATTAATTAAATCCACTAAGCATACAAATATATAAATATGTGTATACATATGTGAATATGTAAAAATAATTAGGGATGTTGAATGAGAAAATGAAAATCTCTTCCTTTCAGAAGGGARATGTGACTTTCTCCGTGCTGAAGGCTTGCTAGTGACTGCAGATGACGATCTCAGTGGCAAAGCGTGGCTGCGGCTTCCTTGAAGGAGCTCTYCTTCACAGCAGTCAGCCAGGAGGGCTGGCCCTGGTGCCTTACTGACACCGGGCTTGTCTTCACCACTGAATCCAGGCAGCTGAATGTCTTCTCCACATGTGCACTGAGGTGGGCATCTCTGAGACATTTGTAGTACAGAAGCCAGTCATGAGCTTGAGCTAAAATACGTTGTCTCTTAAATGGCTGTATACAYAGCTTTTAGACTAGAGCTTGTTCATATCTGAATGGTTCAGAGACTAAATTAAATAACTGGTTACAGTTAGGGCTGCCTGTGTTGATCTACCTATTGATCTACCTATTGATATACCTATACGTGTGGAGATGATAACTAGTAACAATAAACTGGACTAAGATTTCAGACCCCTGTAACTCTCATTACTGCACAGTTAGCAACAAGCTAGTTTTGTCAAAAGTCTTCTGTAACAAGTAATTTGACATAAAATTTGACACAAAACTGGATATCCAACTAGTCTTTTTAATGTTTGTGTCTCATAATAATTTAACAGTTGCCTTTACAGAAAGAACATGTATAAAATCTGGTTTTTGGTTTTTGTTTGTTTAACAAAAAATGTTTAACATTCTTTTCCGTGAAGAATAATGGAAGTTTGAAAAAAAAAAAAAAAGACTGTGGTTGGAAATAACCTGTATAATAACAACTGTATTATAACCCTAAGGATCTTTCACTTTTCTTTTTTTTTTTTCTTTTGTGTTTTCCACTTGCATTTTTACAGTTCTTTGTTGATGTAGTCCAAGCAGCAATGATCCTGGATCAGTCTAGTTACTGCTTCATATTGAAATCATGGCCTAAATTTCAGTGATGGCAWGACTCCCTTCAAATATCCCAAAGCCCAATCATTTAGGAAAGCCCAAAGTCATTTCATTAACTTGACTTATCTTCTTTTAACTTCCTTTAATTTACTAAAGTACTTTGAGATCTAGTGTATGACAGAGATCACAGTGGTACAATATTATGTACCCTCTATGAGGGATACACTGCTCTAGTCTGTTAAACAAGAATAATTCAGCCAGTGCATTGCTGAGGATTATAAATTCCATGGTGGAAAATATAAATGTAGCTTAGGAAAAATAAATCCCCAAACCCTAAAGAGTCTATACTGAACCAATATAAATCAATAGAAATAGAAGTTTTTGCTAGATAATCCTCACCAGGATCCCTGCCTTTGAGAGCTTTCAGTCTGACATAAACAGATACAGATCTGTGGTAAAGCAACACACAGCTCAAACTCCCAGATAGATTTCGTTGTTGCCAGGAGAACATAATGCATGGTGGAGCAAAACTTCACAAAACACCTGATTTTAGTTACTGGGGTGGAAAAATAATAATAATTCTCATTTAATGCCAATGGCTTAGAAGTCTTCCCAGGTAAAATTAACTTTGCAATTAGCATTATGAATCAGCACTCTAACAATTTCCAGTTGTATAAACCACTGGAAGAAAAGAGACGGCTAATTATAATTGATGGGGTGGAGCACCATAGCAGCCTGCTTTCTTAAGGAGCTAATGGATGAACATGGCTGTAAGAGAGCTGTGTTTTTTCTAGTAATTGCTGTAATCAGATCTGGAAAAGTAGGTGAGCTGTGAGTAAGCGAACTCCTACTCTAACAGCAGGAGATTGCATCTGACCTTAATATTCATGCCATGTGATGATGATTGCACACATCCTTGCCTTAAAGAAGTAAAAGTACAACAAAAGGGTTTAAAATTAAATTGTGTGTAGGATCTATACCATGTTARCCCTGCACATCAGGGTGAGCAGGCAGCAGCCTTAGAATCATTAAGGYTGGAAAAGACCTTTAAGATCATCGAGTCTAACCATCAACCCAGCACCCATACCCACTAAACCATGTCCYGAAGYGCCACATCCACACATTTTTTGAATGCCTCCAGTGATGGTGACTCCACCACTTCCCTGGGAAGCCTGTTCCAATGCCAGACTACCCTTTCAGTGAAGAAATTTTTCCTAATATCCAAWCTAAACCTCCCCTGGCACAACTTGAGGMCATTTCCTCTCGTCCTATCACTTGTTACTTGGGAGAAGAGACCAACACCCACCTCGCTACAGCCTCCTTTCAGGTAGTTGTAGRGAGCGATAASGTCTCCCCTCAGCCTCCTCTTCTCCAGGCTAAACAACCCCAGCTCCCTCAGCCGCTCCTCATAAGACCTGTTCTCCAGACCCTTCACCAGCCTCGTTGCCCKTCTCTGGACACGCTCCAGCACCTCAATGTCCTTCTTGTAGTGAGGGGCCCAAAACTGAACACAGGATTCGAGGTGCGGCCTCACCAGTGCCGAGTACAGGGGCACCATCACCTCCCTATTCCTGCTGGCCACACTATTCCTGACACAGGCCAGGATGCCGTTGGCCTTCTTGGCCACCTGGGCACATGCCGGCTCATGTTCAGCTGGCCGTCGACCAGCACCCCCAGGTCCTTTTCCGCCGGGCAGCTTTCCAGCCACTCTTCCCCAAGCCTGGAGCGTTGCCTGGGGTTGTTGTGACCCAAGTGCAGGACCCGGCACTTGGCCTTGTTGAACCTCATGCAGTTGGCCTCGGCCCATCGATCTAGCCTGTCCAGATCCCTCTGCAGAGCCTTCCTACCCTCAGGCAGATCAACACTCACACCCAACTTGGTGTCATCTGAGAACTTACTGAGGGAGCGCTCGATCCCCTCATTCAGATCATTGATARAGATGTTAAACAAGACSRGCCCCAAAACTGAGCCCTGGGGAACACCGCCTGTGACCAGCCGCCAACTGGATTTRACTCCRTTCACCACAACTCTCTGGGCTCGGCCGTCCAGCCAGTTTTTTACCCAGCGAAGAGTACACCCRTCTAAGCCATGAGCCGCCAGCTTCTCCAGGAGAATGCTGTGGGAGACAGTGTCAAAGGCTTTACTGAAGTCCAGGCAGACCACATCCACAGCCTTCCCCTCACCCACTAGGCAGGTCACCTGGTCATAGAAGGAGATCAGGTTGATCAAGCAGGACCTGCCCTTCATGAAGTGGTGCTGGGTAGTTCCRATCCCCCGGTTGTCCCACACCTGCCTCGTGAGTGCCCCTAAGATGAACCGCCTTGCTCATCSCTGACTTGCTACTGAGCCTGGGTTTGCTGAATGTCCTGATTTGGAGTTGCCAATGTCAACTCAGTCCCAGAAATGGGTTACAGGGCTTTGGAAACAGCAAAATTATGAGAATGGGTTGTTTAAGGACATGCTGGTGTCTGGGCAGAAGCAGAGTACTATGTACTCTGCAGCCCTCACCTATTGCTGGCCTGGCACATAGCAGATGRCATGAGGGATACTGCGTCTGCTTCTGTAACTTAAACTCATTCCCAGTCTTTCCCAAAAAGTGGATGAATGGAATGGAGTTTAAACAGACATAAAAGAGCTTACAACATGCTTGAGAAGTTTATCTAGTCCCATGCCCTATTGACATATCTGACACATTTTACTCTGTTAATAAAGTTATGACTAAAGCRTAGAAAAGATCATGAATAATTAGAAAAAGAATAATGTTTTTTAGATGTAGTGATACTTTATGAAGTCCAGAATGACCTCCCATAACTTATGGTAGCAGCTAATTAGCCCAACTTTACAAGGTARATTAGGACTTGTATGCATGAAGGGAGTCCAGAACAGCTATTCCTTATCTGTTATGCCTTTCTGAAATCTTTAAAGGCAGTGAAAGTGCATAATCACACTTGAGGTTTGGAGATCCTGTTCTACCGCTGTTCCCGGTTAGTTCAGTCCATTACACAGCTTAAACTGAGCTGGAACAAAGGCTAAAAATTGCATTTCCTAACTTTCATCATCTTCRCTGAAGGTTTCCACTCCCATCAATAAAGACAATGGAGTACATTCATCACTTTYCAAAGAAGACCCATGTATTCAAATGGATTGCATTCTCATGTCTGTTGACTTTACAAARAGTCTTTTCTTGGTGGAATGTCAACAATTTTAGAGTTTTGAACTTCAATTTTGTCCTGATATTTTGGGGATTTGGCTTGGTAGGGAGGAATTTGGGAAATCGGTCATGATGGAAGAGACTTATGTTTCCACTCTGACTAGCTCTATATTCATTGAATAAACATCAGATTCTGAATACAACAATCAGATTCTGAGTCAATATTCATTAAAGGACATGTTTTGGCTGAAATGACAGAAGAAAATGTTTAAACATTCCTATTTGTTATAAAACCATTGATGTCTTTGAATCATTCCCAAAAGATTTGCATTTGCTGCTACTGTTCTGTTCTTACTTTTTCTAACCTTTACTTTTTTCTTTTTTGTTTTTCATTCTGTTTTCTCATTGACTCATGCAAGACTGGATGAAATGTTAGCAAATGAACCTAAGGGAGCAATCCCACACCGGGAATTGCGCCAGATGATCTATCTAGTGTTCTCCATCTGTTCCATCCCTCATAATGTACTTCTCACTGACTGGCTTAATTGACTGTCAGTATAAACTGAAGGAGTGGCATGGATGTGGGTGTATTTGTAAAAATGTTCCCATGCTTCGTCATAGGCCATTTATCTTCTCTGGTGCTCTTTTTCTATTTTGTTCCGTGATGAAATGGTGTGTTAATGGAAGCCATTTCAATTTAGAAATAGCAATGAGAAAGAAAAGGTGGCATCTGTGATACATTGACAGGCCCTTCTATACCACATCAGAACTGAAGCAGARCTGGCACCAATCACAGTGAAGGCACAAGTTGTGAAGAAGTCTTTCTCTTGCTAGCACTGGACCAACATGGTGGCTTCACCACCTTCTCCGTGCAGCCAGAGTTCATGTTGGAAGTATCCCCTCCAGGCTGCCGTTAATCCATTCAAGTGAAAAATAGTTAAACTAATAGGAATTTCCTCCAAGGTAATAGCCCAGGGTATTGTGATCTCTAGTCCCCTGCTATCACAGGGCTAATTTAAAGCTCTCTGTGTTGGAAGAGCTCCAAAACCCTCTCTGTTGATGCTTCAAATTCCTGAGGATTTAGTGTAGATTACTGTTAAAATTAGAAAGATGGTTTGRCTATCTGAATTTCCATTGCCTTTTAAAAACTTAAGCTTATTATTAGGTGAAGATACAGCAAAAGGAAAGATGTTAAAGATTCCTKCAGACCTCTAAAACTTTACAAGTGGGAAATGTTACCTCTGTGTATGCATGTCTGTAGCATTTCTTACACTTCGCAATTCTCTSTTAACCAAGAGAGGCAGCTGCTGAAGCATCTCTGGGAATTCCACACACACCACCACCACCACCACCACCCCTCCCATATTCCTCCCYCTCTCCCATATTACCAAATCATTACTGTCTGGGAAGCTGACAGAGCAGGTTATGAGTTAGTTAACAAATTAACATTAGATATCTTTATACCAATTTGACTTCCACAGGAGGAAGATATTTCTGGCTATCACTTGTATTGAACTTGTCATTTTAATTTCTCAGCACAAAGAAAGAAGTGATCACATAGCTGAGCAGCAGTGTCCCATCCAAACTGTCTGTGTGACCATTGCTAATGTTCAGCTGCACTGGGAAAGACACCCTGCTCTCTGCTTCATTTTGACTTTCATATAGCATAGCTGTCCTCTGATAAAACACAGTCATATGGGCTTGGGCTGAGGGCAAGTGCTCCTTTGTGCACTCTGTGTGGTGACGGTGCTTCAGCAGTAGTAAGAAAAAAAGCAAACACTTCTTCCACGCCCCCAGGATACAGTCAGTTTTCAATGCTGCTGTCTTTTAATTCTGGCCTATTACATGCTTCCTAAATCTCAAACTTAACTTTGCCCAGTAGAAATGTTCAGAACATATTTATCATGATCTCAGCTTGATGTAATCCCTGATTTATGTGTTTATGTTCAGGCTTCTCTCAATTCTGTCTCTGTTAGCTTCAATCTATCATACTGCAGCTCTGCTCTGGGTTCCCCAATAAGTTAACACTGTTAGCATTTTCTATCTGAAAGTAAAAGGCATTATTCTTCTCTTTTTTTGTTTAATCTGAAAGACAGCTGATAGCTACCTTATGTAAGCATCAATCTTACTTATGTGAAGCGCAATAATCTTCTTATCTGATTGTGCTAGTCAGCAGTTGGAGGTTTCCTTCWCACTTTCTATCTAACATTGAGTGTCCTCTTAATTTTTTTTTATTCCATATGGACTGGTATCCTGCCTTTGCTTTGCATTGTAGAGCTTTCTAGGGGTTTATTTACAGGAGCAACTTGCCATGGTTGAGCATTCCTACTGTCTCCCATGAGGAAAAAGTGTGTGCAGTGGTGTTCAGGGTTTGCCTGGATTAGATTAAAAGCATGGGCTACTTTTTTTTACTCCTAGATTAAAGGAGCAAAAGCTTTAAGATGATCTTGGAGTCCACCTATCATCTTTACCTATAGCATACAACACCATTGTACGCTAATACTGTCTCCAAAACGCTACAGATCTCTCAGTCCAGTGCTGTCCCTGAGCTAATCATCCTTGATCTCTCAAAATACATAATGCATTACACAATTACAGTACATAATCTCAGGTGAGGTGTTTTATTCTCATGAGTATAAGGATTTACGGTTTGCTTAGGTATCTCTGCATCATTTTCCGCTGTGCARCATGGGCTTGGTCCAGGACATCTATCAGTCTTGCACAGTGTTGTAAGTGTCCCTGTGACAGGCAGGCTCTTGGCTGAACTAGAGCTGAAAAGCTGTGCTACAGCAGCTTGTGCTGAAGAACCACAAGTTTATAGTAATGAATTTTAACACCCTGTTGACAGTGGGTGGCAATTATATGCTCAATTCTGTCCCTTACCCTGATCCTTCCCAGACATGTAGGACAAGCTTGGATAAAAGAGGAAAAAGAAGAAAGAAAAAAAAAAAAAAGGCAAGAAAAAAAAAGAGTTTAATTCTTGAAAAACCTACACAGCCTGGAAATCAGATTTTGGAAGGAAAACATTGCCATCAGGAAGTGGGATCATGAAAACTTGCACTGGGTAGTCAGAAAGCAAATGCACGCTATTGCAAAGCCCTGCTGCACCCTCGATCCATCTGTTGATGGTTATCACTTAGGCAGATACGTGATGATCTGAAAACTAAAAAGGGAAGGAGAGAAGTGGGATAAACTTAATGCATCAGCTAGATGAATAGTCTAGAGTTTGCAGTATTTGACAACTGTTTGTCACATAAAATGACTGTGGGTGGAAACCTAGTCCTGAAGCCAACCTCTTCAACAAAAACCTCTTGTTGACTCCGTAGTGATATGCCCTGTGTTCCTGTGTCAGCAAGACATCCCACCCTCCCTTATTCTCTCCCTTAGTGCAAAAAATCATGATGGCATGCCTGTATGCCTCAGAGAATATCTCACTCTTCATGCCAGTTCAGTGATTGACCTGTCTGGTGTGGCTGGTGACTGATGCCAGCCATGAATGTCAGTGGAAGGTGCGCATCTGTCTGCAAGAAAGAGATCTGGCACCACTGGTTTGTTACACATAGCCCACAGAGTGGCTGCCAGATGGCAGACATGGCTCCTGTCCATCCTAGTTTAGATCTGGATGCTGGCTGGGTTCAAAAATGCCTATATAGAAACTGTGCTAGGAGTGAATCTTTCATTCAGATTCAGGTGCTGATTAAGGTGGTGATCACATCCTATGGCAGGGAAGAAATCCATGCTTGCAAAGAAATCACTTTCTTTGCAAGTATAAAAGTATATATGTATGTATAAATTTATATATATGTCTGTCTGTGTACATACATATAAAGGAATATATGTCTATATGTATAAGCATATAGGTATATACGTATGTATGCTTACATGACATATACCTCAGAGATTAACTAGGGGCAAAAATTTGATGTAATTCATATYTATTTCTCCTATTTCACCTCCTTCAAAGTTTGTAATGTTGAAGAATTTTCAGGGATAACTGTGTAAGAGGAAGGGAAATATTTTCTGCAGATAACACAGATTGCTCCAATTTCTGGATTGTGATTAATGAGGCACAAACATCAGAAAAGGTTTGCTTCAGATGGATGTCCAAACATTCAAGTGCTTATCGGAAGCTTGTCCAAAAATCTGATCTGAAAGAGAGAGTTTTGTTTTTCTTTCTTTACTGCTTTGGCACCATTTTGCAATACATGTATAGTAATATTCCCCAGCTAATGTGGGAATAGATTGGGAATCACTTTTAGCCCTTAGTAATAAAGCCATTTACAAGGACTTTCCACAAAGAATGTAGAACCTGTAGAGGATTTACAAATCACTGAATGGAAAATTTTCCCAAAATTCTCTCTTCAGATACTTTACAAGATTTTCAGGAACTCCTTCATATGAGAAAAAATATCTAAACATTCACATTTTCAAAGCTTTTATTATTTTACATGTCGATAGTGCACAAAATAGTACATAAAGGGTAAGCATCAGTGGAACTGATATCAGTGGTAAGCATTCAGTGGAACTGAACATCATATAATTAATTATTTGCAATTAATTAATCTTGTAAGAGATAGCTTCTGCCCCAAAGAGAACACAATCAACAGAGAAGGCAGAAAAAATGAAAGTAGGAAGAAATTATTGTTATTATCCTGGTCACAAATCTGAATTTCCAWGCTATGGAAAATCCCAGAAGCCAGGATAGAGGCTAAAATATTAATGTTCATTGTGGAAAGAAAATTTATGAAGAAACCTGACATGGTGGCGCTGAAGATTTTTGGTGTGACATTTTCAATTGAAATGATGTTTCCAGCATTAGTGAAGCAAGGTATTTTGTTTCACCATGTTGAATCAAATAGAAAAGTTCAAGTTTGATATTAAGCACCATTTTCTTAGGCTGGAAAGGAGAATTTGGATTTTAGTGAGGTTAAAATGTTAATAAAAAACTCATTTTCTGTTATACCATGTAACATAAGGTTTTGAGATAACAAYGGTCTATAKRTATGTAAAAGGCCTCTTCSAACTAAGGAAGGATGGAACAAGAARTCATGGGCCATGCAGTAAGACAGACTCAAGACAGATGGGACTGCATGACTTCCTGAAATCCTCTCCAGGATATTCCTAGCTTCCTGTTACTTCTAGTTTATTCCCATTGCAAAAGCCAGTAATAAAATTCTTTGGACTTCCTGTTAAAGATAAAGAAGGAAATAAAAAAAGAACAGCTTAAAAACTTAAAAAGCAAAGCATTAAAAAAGTCTTTTATGTAACAATACCTTTGTTCCCTTTTGAAATGTCAAAACCTTTTAAAAAGAACTTCTGTCATTTAACAGATTTTCAGATAGCAGAAAAAAAAGTAATGAAAGCCATTTTAGTGGAAAAGAGAAGATAGGCGATTGAGATGGGCTAAAATTTTGTTTCCCCTGTTATTATGTTAGAGCATGTTTCCTTAAAGATAATTAAAAAAAATAAAGAAACATTAAGGACAAAATAAAGGGAATAACAAATAGAAATATAAMTATGACTTTGACACTGACACTTTGGGCGTGCGGACACTGATACACAGATTCATGGTTTTACCCTCAGCCAGCCTGAGCCAACCTGCCATCTCTCTAAATTCTGTCTTTGCTGCTCATGGACTTCTAAACACAAGTCCTGAAGCATGAGCATTTCAGTCTCACTGATGGAGTGGTTGAGTCCGGGTTGCCCAGATGCTCTGTAGAGTTTCTTGTGTTGGACTGGATGACTGACGTTTTACATGTTAGATCTGGCTGGCTATGAGCTTTGAGGCAACCTGAAGGTGACCACAGTCATATAAATTCTCAAGACCTCAACTACAGGAATATGTGCCCCACACACAGGCTTTCCCAAAGGCACAAAGACCTGGCACATCTGTATCAATGCAGGATTTATCGGTCATGGTTTAAGCTACGCTTGTGCTAGGGGTCATAGAATTATGGCAGAAGATGCAATCCTGGATGCAATTTTGAAGGCAAAAGAAGAAAAAAAGAGAGGATAAATCAGGAAGAGAAGGTAACTCAGAATAGTGAGTGTGACAACAGGACTCCCTTTTTCCTGAAGATAAATTAGCCAAAGTAGATAGTGGTGGCACTGTCACTGGCTCTTCTTTGACCTGGTGTGATCCTGATGTCTCAGAACAGTGAAACTGCAGTTGTGATTTCTCCAGTCTGAGAAAATTGGTATTTTCACACTTACATTTAACCTCTTGGATAAACCAGTCTAAGAGCTTACCTTTTCCACCAGGGGAATAGAGGAAAGTGAAGGTCTCCAGAGCCTTGATTTAGATAGACAGAATCCTTCTCCGGAGGCATGTTTAGATAGGTATTAGATAGGTTTAGGTAGRTATCTTAGATACTTATTTTAGAATAACTGCTTTATTAGGTAGACACATTCCTACCACCTATAAATTTGGACCATTTGGAGCATAGTTTGAGAACACGGAAAAAAGAAGTTAGATGTCTGACATCCTTGCTACTTCCCCTCCCAGGTTCAGTGTTCATGGCATTTGTGTAGTGCTCCAGAGAGTTTAGGGATAATGAAGCTGCAGAGTCGTGAGAGATGAGACCCACTGGAGGGAAGACTCTTGCGTATTGCCCATGCCTTCTCTGAGGTATCATAGCAGCATAGGCTAACCTAAACAAAAATGGTTTAATTTAGTGAAGCATGAAAGAAATCTCACCCTAATAGGCACTGAAAAACTGTGTGGAATATTTAACCTTAATGACCTGATAAAGATCAGGCAGGGAAACTGCAGCAGAATTTGAACCACAACTCTGAAGCCTAAATGCGTTGTCCAAACATTTAAAACACTATATTTCTTTAGACAAATCTGTCTTTCTAAATGTGGGAATACATTCTCTGTTTGAACCTGATCTTCCACCTCTACAGTAAGAAAGAAGATATAATGTGTCAGCATTATAAAAACTAGGGGTTGCGCTCAACGTTATCTTCCTACTCGTAGATGAGTCTGTGGAATTCATGTTTCATTCTGAAAATCCAGTGTTGCAAAAATGGGTTTAATCAGAAAATTCTCAGTGTGCAAGTGACAAAATTTCTAAAGGAAAAAAAGAAAAGGAATGTGAGTGTGTGCTTTTCTCAGACATGAGGTGGTTGAGCACTATGCCACTRGGGGCCTCCTTTCACTAGGGTATCTAGAAAATAAGTTCACAAATGAATAGATATTAAAAAAGCAAAGAAAATTCAATGCATCAGCACATAGCAAATATTTGAACAATGAAGTGACTGAAATGCCAGATGGAGGATTTACGACACTATAAAAGATCCCCTGTGGGAACCAGTAATTTTTTATCATCCAGAAAAAGTATGATCTGGGTTTCTGTCCACTAATAAAAGTCCAGGTTGACCTCTGCTTATTTATATGTGTTTTTCTCAAACATCTGGTTACTCCTATATGAGCAGGAAGCAAATTCAGATTCATAAAGTTGTTATCATTGATCATTAAACCCTACCACAAAGTTAAAGGGATGTAAAGTAAATGAGTTAATCTGCTATATATTCTGGTGCACCACACAGCCTGATATATGATACAAATCTGCCATAGAGTCTCTTGTTGACTCTGTGGCATCTATGCCTGCTGCTGTAAAGGACAGATTTTTGTTAGTGACAGCATTTCTAGTATGGGTGATAGCATCTCTTTAACCTGCGGTTAAAGCAAGTACTATGGGTATGTAAGGTGCACACTTACTTTCCACTGCCAAACTCAGGGAAAAGGGAGGGAGAATACATCCCATATAGTAAAATACACAGTGGGACTTGCATGAACTGGGTCCAGCTCTGCTTTGCTCTGCTTTAAAAGAAAGCAGCAAACACTTTCTAAGAAACTAAGTAATTGGGTAACAGAAACAAAAMCAAAACAAAACAAAAMCCCAAAATAAAACAACAAAAAAGACAAAAGACCAAAAACTTAATCTCAGCAGGAACTTCCATCGCTTCTATTTAAAATATTTGTGAATACAGATGCAAAGGGTTGCACTAGGGTCTCCCAGGATCGTATTTAGTGTTGTGAAATGTGCTTTTTGTACACACCATTCATTTGAGCAAGAGACCCACTAACCTTAAAATTGGGGAAGGAATAAAAAGGATTCATAGTTTAACTTAGCTTCTTTTTCTAGACATTCCTGTTGACACTAAATGCAGTCCTGGATCCCTCCCCTAAAAAAACAGTCTGTGTTTCTTTGAAGAAAAGGAGAGCAGTCCAGGTGCCCAGGCACGTGTTCACTGCCGTTTCAGACACCATTTATACAGTACCCTGCCCAGCCTTCAGTTGCTGCTTCAAAAGCCAGAAGACCAGCAGGTCCTGTGTCATGTCTGTTGGCCTCATGAAGGCATCTTGGATGGTCTTGTATGTCTAGAATGTAACAGACACTTGTCACTTCTGAGATCTCTCCCAGTCAGTTTAACAAGGAAAAAAAGTGCTTTCTCTGCGCAAAGAAAAATAATGTGATATAGCTGCATTTCCGTTTTCAAAGCAATTTTCCCTCTGTCTCTGAGAACAGCCTTTTGAGACCATTTATGCTTCTTCTTCATGCCTCAGTTCCCCAGTATGGAACAGAAGATAACTTCCAGAGACTTTCTCTGTAAAAAATCACAATATCCCAAGGTAAATCTACTGTGTGTTATATGTTATTATTGTTTAACCTAAATAAATTAATTGAAATTCTCTTCCACAKCTAAGTAAACCTTGTAAGTCTTTATAATGGAAACAACTTTGTGTTTTTTCAGTTTTGCTTGTTTGCTTTCCAACTGTTTGCTGATGGAAAACATTCAGCTCAGAGTCTGACTTTATGAGAAATCTTGCTTTTTAATGCAAAGGCTACCAACTTCTGTGTGACTGCAGAGCTCTGATGGCATGCACAGTAAATAGTGGCTTCTTATCACTTCTGATTCTGTCATGAGGCAGAAAATTGCAGGGTTTTAGTTATTTGGTAATGCATTGGCTGTTTCCAGAATTCCRGCTGGAATGAGTAAACAAGTGCATCAATGCACTATGACTGTCATAGAGTCACTTTGGATAACAAAGCAAAACAGAAACATTTTTGTGTGAAAATGAGGCATTTGTATTGGAGAGTATGAGCAAAATAGGGAGAACTGAGCACAGAGTCTCAGCCTTAATCACTCGCTAGAGTTAGCAAAGTGACAATTACTTGCAATAGAAAGAAAAACTGCATAATGAACAAAGTTTGCCACATTTCAGTGAAAATTCAAGCAAAGGCCAATTTCTGAAAACATTGTGTAAATCCATAAAGCTGTATTTATGTACTTAAGGAAAATACACATGCCCGGGTGTGTCATGCATTTAAAATAAAGCACAGTCACTGGATTTTGTATATTTCATGGGTAGTTTTTTTCTCTTACTATAAAAATCTGAGCATATAGTTATTTTATTCTAAGCCTGTCCCAGCTGAGTTTGTATATAGAAACCTTCAGGACAGCATACCACACCGATCAGTGTTTGCCCACTGAGTACACCAGCCATAGCAAAGGGTCTCACTACATGTTTAAGGGCTCATGATCTACAGGAGTGCTTGTTGGATAGACCTGCTCTCTATCCTAGCCTATGCAAAATTTTTTTTAAAATCTCAGAGTAAAATCTAGCTGGCAGGTTTCATAAATCACAAGGGGAACGTTTAAAAGGCTTTATCAGTAAGACTGGAATAAAAGACCAATCTTTCGTGATCCGGGGGTGAGTTTCAAGTTTGTTTTTTTTTTTTTTTGATAATAATGTGTTCATCTCTGGTGAATTATTTCAAGATTAATGCAGAGAGGTTATTCAGCCAGAGTTTAGCATTATTGACTGTGTCATTATATGAGGCATTGCTGGTTGACCATTATGTCTTGTTTGCAGTTTATAAAGATGCTGAACAGGATGTGAAACTCAATAATGCATCAGCAGCAAATGCAAATGTCCTRTATTTACTAGAAAGGGGGAGGGGGGGAACCCACTACCAACAACCCCCCAAAAAAAGAAAAAGATTAGGCCATGCTTTAATGGGTTTCTTTGGCAGCCTCCATCATTTTGCTTTTCCAAATCTGCCAAGCTGACAGAAACCTCCACAGTGATGTGGCCCTCTCCCAGGTCCCCCATGCCCCAGCATTGCCAGCTGCTGCTGTTCACTCGGTGATGGGCTCTGACTTCTCTGTGAAAGCCAAAGGGCCAACTTATAGCTCCAAACCTCCCTTTTCCAGGTCACAGCTTCTTTCAGGAATGTAAATCCTCTGCTGGGATGCGGTAGTTGATATTCCTGACAAGATCACTGCTGCTGGGAATAAAAGACCACACTTCTTTTAGCAGTCGTTTCGCAAGAACAGACTTTCRAAGTACTCCAGTATTCTCATTAACTTTGCAGATAGCAGGAGTTTTTATCTATTTCATCTTCTTTTGCTAGAAGCTTCAGTCCCCATAATTATGAAATGGCTATGCTTATTCATAACACAGTATCACCTCATTTTGAGAGAGTGTGTTACAAGGGAATAAATAGAAACCGTAACTGTACTGCTTTCTGGTTTTTAGCTCTTCATCCTTATAATCCATTACATTTTTTTCCATAATTAAGAGAATTTTAAATAGCTAATCCAGACCCATGAAACAGGAAGACCAATATTTCACAGAGACTAGGAAATAATTTGAATTCCTGAATGAGCAGCAAGAAGTTCATTAGTGTCCACAAGGAAGAAATTCACATCCAGGTTTCAACAAAGAGTTTATAAATTGAGTGGAAAGCTCATCTATTATTCTCATGTAAAACATTCTGCCCATATTGGATCATTTATACCATTTATACTACGATGTATGACATTTCTGGCTAGTTTCTTTCTAAAGGGATCTTCTGACTGATCCCAAACTTCTGTTGAATTTAGGGTCAGGCACAAAGGGACCATAGGTCATAGCTTCTAGATGTGCATTTGCTTTCCTGCTGCTACTCCTACGTAAACATCCTCTCACCATGCCCATACACAGGCACACTGATTTACCATCATTTCCCTTTGAAATTGGTTTAGTTGTTAATTTTCCCAGTCCCCCTATAAATTGCTATATCAATAGTCAGTGTTATAATTATGTTACTAGTATTAGCTAAACAACACGTGGGGAAAGAGGATTTGTATTTAGACTAGTTTTCCATCATGCAATCATATACCATTACAGAAGGTTTGTCTAAAACTCCCGAGTCTGGAATGCATCTCAGCAGAATCTCAGTCTTGTACTATTTATTATTGGCTTAAGRGAATCAACTCATGGAATGGAAAACAAACTTTTAAAATTCAGCTGAGTAAGTCATATGAAAGTTGAATAGTTGGGTAGAAACAAACAGTTGAAGATCTCTTTGGAATATCTACTACATTGGTTGTGACTGCCCTCTAGATATTCTCGGGCTAACACTAGGTATGAAAACATGGGCACCAGGGGTAATATAACTACATAACTAAACTAGTTAGTCCTTCTACGACTGGGTGACCTGCCTAGTGGGTGAGGGGAAGGCTGTGGATTTGGTCTGCCTGGGCTTCAGTAAAGCCTTTGACACTGTYTCCCACAGCATTCTCCTGGAGAAGCTGGTGGCTCATGGCTTGGACGGGTGTACTCTYCACTGGGTAAAAAACTGRCTGGACGGCCGAGCCCAGAGAGTTGTGGTGAACGGAGTTAAATCCGGCTGGTGGCCAGTCACGAGAGCGGTGTTCCCCAGGGCTCAGTTTTGGGGCCGGTCTTGTTTAATATTCTTATCAATGATCTGGATGAGGGGATCGAGTGCTCCCTCAGTAAGTTTGCAGATGACACCAAGYTGGGCGGGAATGTTGATGTGCCTGAGGGTAGGAAGGCTCTGCAGAGGGATCTGGACAGGCTGGATCGATGGGMCGAGGCCAACTGCATGAGGTTCAACAAGGCCAAGTGTCGGATCCTGCACTTGGGTCACAACAACCCCAGGYAACGCTCCAGGCTTGGGGAAGAGTGGCTGGAAAGCTGCCCGGCGGAAAAGGACCTGGGGGTGGTGGTCGACAGCCGGCTGAACATGAGCCGGCATGTGCCCAGGTGGCCAACAAGGCCAACAGCATCCTGGCCTGTGTCAGGAATAGTGTGGCCAGCAGGAGCAGGGAGGTGATCGTGCCCCTGTACTCGGCACTGGTGAGGCCGCACCTCGAATCCTGTGTTCAGTTTTGGGCCCCTCACTACAATTGAGGTAGTCCTTACATTGAGGTGCTGGAGCGTGTCCAGAGAAGGGCGACGAGGCTGGTGAAGGGTCTGGAGCACAGGTCTKMTGAGGAGCGGCTGAGGGAGCTGGGGTTGTTTAGGCTGGAGAAGAGGARGCTGAGGGGAGACCTTATCGCTCTCTACAACTACCTGAAAGGAGGCTGTAGCGAGGTGGGTGTTGGTCTCTTCTCCCAAGTAACAAGTGATAGGACAAGAGGAAATGTCCTCAAGTTGTGCCAGGGTAGGTTTAGATTGGATATTAGGAAAAATTTCTTCACTGAAAGGGTCATGCATTGGAACAGGCTGCCCAGGGAAGTGGTGGAGTCACCATCCCTGGAGGTGTTCAAAAAACGTRTGGATGAGGTGCTTCGGGACATGGTTTAGTGGGCATGGGTGCTGGGTTGATGGTTGGACACGATGATCTTAGAGGTCTTTTCCAACCTTAATGATTCTATGATTCTATGATTCTACCTGTTCTGTGGGTAGGAATGAGTGTCTTTTCAAAGATGTCTTTTCAAAGATAATAATAATTAGCTACTCAAGCATTCACCCAGCTTTTCAGATGAATATAGTTTGKTTTTTTTTTCTCTCAAGAGATTATAAGTGCTGGAAAACTTACAGAAAACTCCTTATGGTTTACACTCTGCACTATTTCAGTCAAGATGCAGGAATCCTTCTTAGATGACATAAAAAAATTCCATCTCWGTTATTCAAAGAAGATTTATTCCCTGGGGAATTTTCTGTATTTCTCATCTTCTGACAGAAACAGCATCAGACTGTTCACTGTTCCTATCATGCTAAGTGTTGTTCAGATGTAAATGAAAATTAATGATGAGGAAAAAAATCATTATTTTTAACACTAAATGTTGCAAACTATAGGTTTAAATTTCATTTGATGGTTATACAAATGGGCAATTTTCCAGATGGTAAAAAAAGACAGTAAAGCTCCACTGAAGTCACTAGTCACCAAATGATCCAATCCAAAAAGCACTGGAAGGAAAATAACTGAATTAAGAAGTTGGGGTGGGGGTGGAAAGGGAGGCACTCAGTTGTAATGGGTCAAATTAGACAAGCTTTTGCCAGCTTTCATAAAGCAGGAAATGTATTAGAGTATTGATCATGTCAAAGTATTTTCTTCCCAAAGCTAGAGTGTTTACCAAGCACTGAGGGGGGAAAAAAAGGTGATACAGTTATTACTATATTGYCTTTTATAAGTTTTAAACTTCATCAATAGTTTTGATTCTGCTGTAAGTTTTGGAAGGAAAAAGAAACCTCTGTTGAGTAACATTCTAGAGAACATCTTATGCTTAAGGCAAAGAATGTGTTTCAAATTATGACACTGCAAGACATCATTAAATAATATAAAAAAAAGCCTCTTCTATACTGTTAACCTTTTTTCCTATAAAAATTCTCAAATTCTAAGCTAAGAGTAGCCCTGGGAGAAATAGTGTGGATTTTTTATCCAGTTCAATTTTTTTTTAGGTTAGATATCTACCTGAATTCCTTTCCATGTAGCTGTAAGTTTTGTGTAGAGGAGGATGAAAGAATTCTTTTATTTCAGTAACATTGTGTCCTGTACTAAGCAATTTAAAAGAGAAAATAACATTGTTAAAAATAGGTGAATAAAGCAAGAAATAGTGAACCAGCTGCAGCTCTTACTTCCTTCCCCCACTCAAACGAAAAGCAAGAGAATATGAGAAACAACAATTTATTATTATTATTATTATTTCCCAAGGGCAAAAACCTGCAAGTAGGAAAGCTGTTTGTGAGGAAAGAAAATAAAAAATGAGGTGCATAGTATTTATTATGAAAGAAGTAAAAATATAACATCAGCTTTTTCCAACCTTGAGTATCTATAATGAGGCAATTAAACTGCTAGGTAAATCTATTGGTAGGACACAGAGGCATTAGCAAGTGCATTCCTCCAAGTGCATACCCTGGACACATCCTAACCCTCCTCTCTGTGGAAGGAAAATTTGGGTATGCAGGCTAGAAGATCGTTAAACCAGTGCCACAAGTCCTTCCTGCAGGACTGATGGGGGTCAGGACTGCGGGGAATGCCGTGGCACATGCATGTCCTGCATGGTGGACACAACTGGAGTTTGGTAAGGTCCCTTGGTCTCTCCTTGCCCCAAGTGGTGGAACAAATTTTACAGTTTGGATTCATGGGAGAAAAATACAAGAAGAAAATCTGTGATAAACATTTTTTTTTTGCCATAGCTAACAATGTCATGACAGTTCAACAGGTGGAAACATGTTAAACAAACTCGAATCAAAATGTGTCATGCATTTTGAGCAGTGTGGGCAATTGTGGACAAACACTTTTGAACTAGGAGCAGGGTAGATTATCGATACACTTACATTTGCTTTTGAGGATTTGGTTGGCATCTTTTCCAGTTCTTGATCCTTTTAAGACGAAGGCTTAAAGGTATGTTCCTGACAAAGAGAAGTTAAAGAAAATATGCAAGGAAAAGGGCTGTTCCCTTGGACTCTGCCCATGGGAACTGCAAACCATGCAGTGTGGGATTTGGAAGCAACAGGGTTGTGAAGAGAAGAGGTGTTCTAGGTATTTTTCACATGAGCACATTCTGTATGTCTTTATGCAGCACAAACCATGACCTTGGGCTCTGTTTCTCCAGTAGAAATGATGAATTTTATTCAGGAGCCACTTCATGATATTCTTTAGCCAGTTTTATGCTTCAGGTCAAACTAGATAACAATTATGGCCTCAAAATTATGAGTTTATAGTCTCAATTATGATATTATGATCTCATTATGCTAGCAAAATTATCCAAGCTTCTTAAGAGTCAGCAGAAATATTAGGAAGGCTTGAAAAGTAAATGATAGTCACAAAACCAGAAACTGTACTGTTAAGACAGATGCTGATCTCCTGCCTTTGCATGGGGAGGGAAACTGGGGTGCTGCAAAGTACTCTTGAAAGGCTGCCCAGGATATCCTTATTCATTGGGTGAACTGAAAAATCTTTCATGGATGGAAAGGGGTGAGCAATTGGCCTGTGGACTTGCATCTGTAAGAGTCACTATTGAAATGGAGTGATGTTTTGCTAGGAAAATAGCAAATATTATTGTAAATGTTTTCTTGCATATTTATATATACTTATATATATATATATATATATATATATATATATACATATAAGATCATTTTGCTTTAGTTCATTTAATCTCCCTGAGCTTCTTCACCTGTTATCTGTGTAGGTCAAAGTTGATCTCAATATCTTCTTTCCTCATATGTCAGCATTCAAGAAAATGAATGTCATGGAGACAATATGGAGAGAATGATGGTAGTAGAGCATTGATCTGTTCTGTTTACAGACAAACCATGATAATGATGGAACACAAACCACCCTTCATAAAACAAAAGGCATCTGGCCCATAATACTTTCCTTGAAACATTAAGGCCTTTTTCTTCAAAACAGATCATAATCGTTTCCCTGAGAAAGCTGTTTTAAACAATTCATTGCCCAAAACTTCTACGTTTTAACAAGGAGAAAAAATTCCTGAGAAGAAACAGACAAACACTAATCCGAGCTTTATCATGATTTATCTTCATTGCCATGGTGTTTGAACTATTCAGGAACCACAGCCCATCGTACTAAATAATATATTAATATGGGTTGCTATTTTCAAAAATTGCTAGTAATTTTAAGCATCAGAGCTCAGTTGTCCTAGAGGGATGTGACTTTTAAAAGGAAGGTGCTCAGTAATATCAAAACAAATCCCATCGAAGGTGTCGCAAAGCTAGCAGACCCGGATTATGAGGTTATTCCAAAATCACTAATGGTTTTGAAAAACATTAGCCTTGACCCATTCCCACAGCCTCTTGAAGCATGCCTCCCTTTCACACCTTGACTTAGTATGGATCTAAGGAGCAAGGATGCTGACTCTATTCCTGTTTGTAAGGCCCCCATCAAAAGATGAATGCTATGCAAACAAATAAAGAAATAAAAAAAAACATATTATCTCTCTATCAAGAAAAGAGATTGAACCTCCAGATAGCTTAGCAAGTGTTATACTAAGTCTTAGATCGTTTCTCTGTCTGATGTGACAGTCAATAAAATACAAATAAAATATAAATAACTGCCGCTTCTGCAGTTCAGTTGGCATTGCCTTTGGCCTGCTAAAACTTGAGGTGTTTTTATTCACTACCTTGTCAGTCAGTCCTTGAATGCTGAGAGATTTCTAACTTCTCCCTTGAAATGTGTCATGATGGATAGAAGATGACTGTAGGCATTCAGAGGGGAAATATGGAGGTGGAATCCTCCTCTTCATCAGTGACCTAAACCGAATAAAAATGGGTTTGCACAGAAATAGGCCCATGCTTTCCTATCCCCAAATAGCCTCCTTTGGCACAAACTCTGTATTGTTACCTGGTAAGGCTCTTAGTCCTCTGCAAAGTACTATAGCATGGTTTGAGCTGAGAGGGCAAGGATTTTGCAAAGTTTTATCACCTGAGTATCCCCCAGAAAACTTACTTTCTGTAAGCTAATTGATCCACATGAGGCAACTCATGGTCACAGAGGCCACATTTAACGATACCAGCAAATGCTCTGAAACTCAATGTCCCACTTTGAATTGTTGGAACAGTCCCTGGCACGTTTTTTGTTGGGTACAGCTAACATTCCCAGATGATTTCTGGGCACTGTGCAGGAGTTAGCACATGTGAGGGACCACGCAGAATAGGAAATCTGAACGCAGTCACTCTCTTTCAGAGTTTAAGAAAGTTTAGTACTACCGATATTGACATTTCTGTGTCAAATGGCTTCCGTGTCTGGGAATGGTTGTGGGTATGTCTGATTTATTAATATGGTTGTAGTCTTAGCTACTGAGTGACCTAGTTTCAGTTAGTAGTCTCAAATAAG
Source organism: Oceanodroma leucorhoa (assembly GCA_030449065.1). NCBI lineage: Eukaryota > Metazoa > Chordata > Aves > Procellariiformes > Oceanodroma > Oceanodroma leucorhoa. The sequence continues at coordinate 3,515,744 of JASVER010000035.1, forward strand.
ATGTGACATTAAAATAACTTTACCAAGGTTAAAAAGGTACACTCTCAGAAAGTAGGAAATACTAGAAAGAGGAGTGTTCATGTTGCTCCATTACAGCCTGCTCTATACAGCCATTTGGACAAACTTTGGTTGATCACACAATACTGACTGCCCAAGATATCATCCTTCCTGGTGCACAGATAAGGATTGGTGCTTATTTAAAGTTTCTTCATCCAGCTCCAGCTGTGAAGAACTGTATTTCCTTTAGGACTCTTTGGTGTGCCCCCAAACCAACCTATTTTCTTATCATCTTTATAAAGGGTCCATTGTTGTAACTCATGATTTAAATAAAAATGTACCCAAAGTCTCCAGAAACTCATCCAGAAGAGGACACCTTGTGTGTAAATACACTCTAAATAGCAAAACTAATAGCAAAAATTAAAAGCACTTGGAGAAAGTTTCTCACAGTAAGATCATTGGTCCCTCTTAATAATATATAGTGATAGGGAAATATCTAAAAATATATCAAATATGGTATGACCTTATTTAATATGAGTCTAAGGACTTCTCTCTCAATTCATATTAACTACACTTACATAGGTGAGGGCACTTCTGAATCTTTTCTTCTCTGCAAAAGAAAGATTTCCTTGATCCAACTCCTGCCATAAACTTGAAAATAACTGTTTTTGGTCATCTAAGGTGACCTTATCTTTGTCCCATTGGATTACTTGCATAAATAGCAAGACATACTCTTCAGGATCAATCCCTCAAAGTTCCAAAATGCTATATATTTTTCCTAAATTCTAAATGATCCTAAACATTTTCTTATTCTTCACATACAACTTGTTACCTGTCCCCTTGCCTTTGCTATCTGCTCACTTCACATGACTTCTAGGAGAAAGCCACATTCAAAATCTCCTACATAAATTTTAAAGAACTGAATTTTAAACTCACCTATCTGTATTAGAAGGACTTGTAGGGTGCGGTTTTAACAGTAGGACTGATATAGCGGCAGTACATGATAAATATAGCTGAGCACATTGCCTCAACATTTATGTTGTTGATGTCGCTGAATATACACATAATATACACAGAGGTGCAAAGATATATGTCATACTGCTGTCAATGAATCAGAGCACTTAATGACACAGAAAATATAAGAAGTCATACTGTAGCTCACGGTTCATGTAATCAGGGTCATCCAGGCCCTCAAAATTGAAGATTAAGCTTTTAAAACCACCATAAATGAGTCAGAAACCTTCAATTAGATGCACTAACTTCTTCAATAACATTTGTATGAAAAGTAAGTCTCATTTAATAATGAAATAGGGGAAAGACTGTGACTGGTGTAATATAGTATAATCGTGAAATATAGGAAAGATAATGACTACTRTAGTCATTAACTGAGCGCATTGAATAGCTTAGAAATAGAAGGCAATGGCAATAAGAAATAGTGTCTTACCTTCCTGCAGGGCTTTCCATCATATGATCTCAAAGTATCTTACAAAATAATAGCAGTGATTCGTATCACTTCTGGGAGGAATGCTGCTATTACAGCAGTACCTGATTATTTCATTCAGCATTTAGAGCTCTCACGACCTGAGACACTGAACTACCTATTCACAGAATATTCCTAATACTCCCTCTGGCTACCATCCCTGCTTTGTTCCTCTCAGGATACATGTGCCTTTTATTCCCCCAAGCTTTTCTTGACAAACATGGAAGCTATAAGCTTACTCTTTAAGGAAGAAAGCTGAAATCCTCCCTGAACTATGTGCCCCTCAGAACAAGAGTTGAAAAACAACAAAAATTAGCTGTCATAAGACTTGAGATGGAATAGGGAGGAGAAGCACTGAGGAAAAATAAAGTGTTTTTAACTTGAATATACAACTGAACAAGATGAATTATGCTGTTGTGTTTTTGKTTTTGGGTTTGGGTTTGGGTTTGGGTTTTTTTAACCTGTGTTATAAAATTCTGGTTTCTGAATCAAACTTTAAGTCTGTATGGGGAAATTATATAGCTGCCTGGGTAAAAAAAATGTGGTCTACAATTCTAAAGCAATCCCAAATCCAGGGTCTTGTGTGCAAATACAGCCCCAGAGTAAACTGCTCATTGCAAGATTGCAATTGAAATTATATATTGCAACACTTCAGCTTCCTAAGTGGTATGGACAGTATCTAGCCCAAAAGAGTAATTCATACCATGTCTTATCCTGGAGGCACCTGAAATTGGTTGGCATCCCCTTGTTGGACTGCAGATTTCCCCCAGCACTAAAATGCATGCTGTTATGTACATTCAGAAGCAACACAGTCTGAGCTGGAAACCTTTTAAGCTCAGTGATAGTTCATATGCATAATTCTATAATTTAGACATGTTCAAAGTAATAAAATACAGCCACTTTGAAGCAAAGTTACAGCATGAGGTCTCAAGATCTACTGGACACCAATCTAGTTTTTGCCCTGGAGTGACAGATGCTAACATGATTGAGGAAAAAAAAAAAAGTCCTAAATAATTACAGTCGATTTTTTACGTAAGTATCTTATTCCAGCAGGAAAATATGTAGTTTTAAAATTAGTATCTTATTATTTTTTCTAAATGGGGACCGTGCAGTTTGATTTCACGTAGGCCTGCTACATGACTAAGCATTTCCCCTTAATGAGTTTATCTTAATATTTTTACATTCTTGGTATTTCTATATCCACGTATGTAGACACTTACACATGCTAACACACAGCTTTGAAGATATAAATATGGCAGACAGTGTTACCTGTTTGCTGATAACGTATACAACTTACCAATACCAAAACCATTCATGTACAGTGCACTTGGCAGATGAGAACCAATTTTTATCCTAAATCAATGGTGAATTAACTAACAAGACAGTAAACAAAAGTTGCACTTAATATATCACTGGGGCTATGTCTGTAAGGGAGCTACAGCTGTGACTAAGTCACTGGTATTGTTGCTATCTGATCTGTGTCATGTTTTGTTTGCTGTACGTGTTAAATATTGGTGTTGGCTTTTGCAGTTCTCCATGACTAAGTTCTTACCAGGGTGTGGGAAAACCTGTCCTTGGAGGTCCAGGTCAAGTGTTAAAGGACAGGAGGATCGATATGGGGTAAGAGCAGTGTTGGAATCCCGCCTGAATGTTTTGATATTAAAGAGTGCCTACATTTTAAACACATAGGTAAAGCTCCAGAGTCCTTTAATATTACGTTCCTGCACTAGAGAACTAACCTGAAATTATGCTGGTTGTTACTTTTTTCTATTTACTTCCCAAAGATAAGTATAGTCTTTCACACGTTCCACACAATTCCCAATCGGTAAGTTTTCCAGGAAGAATACTTTTTTATTTTTTTTAATTGGCTACATGACAAGGTAGCCGAGAGTCATTAACACAAGTTCTCCTTGTAAGGGGAAAGTTGGTACAAATGTTCTGAGATCCAAAACAGAAATAAGATGTGAAGAAATCAATACCTAGTATTTAATGCAAACCCTTCTAATTAGCCCTGAAAAAATCAATTGGGATAGGATGGGAAGGGAAGACTTTCCTCTCAAGGGTTTTTCCTCCTATGGAAACCACTGCAGACATCAGAATAAAGCTCCCCCCATTTTCTGTCTCTTCTGACAATATTTTTTGGGGGTGGGTTTTTTTTATTTGTTTGTTTACTATGTGTCCTTGGGCAATTGAATTGATCTATATCCCAGTTTCATCTTTGTGCATGCGCTGGAGAAAAGAGACTTCCTTTCCCTACTCCTTTCCCAAAACTAAGAGTTGGGAGTCCTTGTCAGTTCATCCTCTGTCCTAGAGAAATAGTGTGAGAAGGATATAAATAATATTGACTAAAATGTAAGGCTATATAAAGTCAATCTGATACCTACAGCATATTTTAAGATCCTTAAAAAGCCAGGTCTTTTTTTAAAAAGTCAGAAATGCTTAGTTGCACTTAAATAATGACAAGGAGAGTTTGGTAGGAGCAGCACCTTGCTGAGTAAGTGGAGGGGTCATATTCCCTGCCAGCACTTGAAGCAACTGCAGAATCTGTTGAAGGTAAGGAAAGTTCTCCAAAATCATCCTGCCTACTTCTGCACTGTAAAAGAAGCAACCTTTTGTCACCTCCTGCTTTTAGCATAGAAGAACTCTGTCTTTCTTTTCCCCTGCTGGAGACAGCTAAGTGTAGGACACATATCATCAAGATACAGACATTTTTGTTTATTTCCTTTTCCCGAAGATGTCTAAAAAATGTGAAATGAAGGAAATTCAATAGACGCTTCAATCTCCTCTGAGAAAGTTTTCTTGATGTTTAGGCCAAAACAGGGTATTCCCCTCCTGGAAAGGTAGGTTTTCCCTTTCCTTTCAAAATTGACTCCCTGGGTAGTTTCATAAGTCATTTCCTTTGTGTTTCCGTCATTTTCCTAATTATAACATAAAACTAAATGTTTGGAATGAGGTAGAATGACTTCTATGAAGCCTTTGTAGTATTTCTGTTGATCTAGAGCTAGGAGTGAGGACTTCCACCCTCCACATACTTCTCTGCACCTTCCCCTGAGATCCCACGGAAGTATTTGCCGTGACCTGAATAACAGAATATTCTTTTGAATGGAAAAAAACAAAATCACAAAACTGTGCCCCTGAAAGGTGATTCCATATCTCAGGATAAGATGTCCAGACATGGGGAAGAAAGAGACACACAAAGACCTACACTTTTTTCCCAGCTGAGTTTATACAAGGAACTGCTATGCTGTTTGCTCTCTCCTTTTTCACATGCGGCCAAAGAGCACTGATTATTCCCAGCTCAGTGGCCGCRCCCTCGGCAGCAGCCCAGCGAAGGCATTTTGCCAAAGGCAGCTGAAAATGACTCTCGTAGGTTCCTAGCTCTGTAATGTCAGTGCAGCTTCTAAATTTAGAAAACGCCATTCCTCCATTCCCACCTAAACTGGCTGCTTTTGTGACATCTACTCATGCCATGTCCTCCAAGACTCTTGGTAAGAAGCACTCCTGAGGCTGGGGTAGTAACTGAGGCTTTTCAAACTTTCTACTTTATCACTCTCTTTTCATTTACTGTACACTTTCTCTGGGGTAAAGATAACTAACTAGTCTTCCACGATAAGTGCTCTATGGTTTGGGAATCACCATCTAGTTCAATATACTCCTGGGACAAACATTAGCTTTTGGTGACTTACAGTAGTTTTTTTACAAAACGTGCTAGCATCACCATGGGAAAAAAATTGTGTCGGGAGATGGGAGACCGGCAATGCTACGTGAACAAAGCTGCAAGAAATATATGGGGTATGGTGTTACCAACATTGCTCTGGTAAAAATGTAAAAAGCAACATTCAAAGAAGTAAAATATTCTGCCAATATGATCATGCTAAAGCAATACTGTGAAGAAATAGATGGACAGGGAGAGATCTATACAAATTGTAACGTCCTGAAAATCTCAAAGCTCTGTGCAATGCAATCTAGGTTCTCACCTCACTTTAGACAACTAAAGGACAGACATCTAAAATTCAGCTGTTACCTTAAAATCCTGTTATAAGGGATATGATTGCAATATGGGTACTTCCAGAGGGTGATCATTCTCACCTATCTTAAGCTCCTGGTTTAGATAAATCATTATTTGAAGGTGTCTATACCTGTTAACTGAGCCTAGGGTGACCAGGCTAGAGTCTGATTTCTAACTTGAAGATTTATTTAAGTTGGGCAAGATTAATTCCACCCTAACAGCTCACTTCAATTAATCATATTTGGGCTTTTCCTCACTTTTTTTTTTTTTTTTTAACATGTGAATATCTGTTGTAGAGAGCTAGCAAACATGACACAGGATTTACAGAAAACCTGCTGTCCACTGGAGCATCAACTAGAGGCCAGGCAGGATGGSAGTCATCGTCCCAAATGGCACTAGACATCCTTGTGAGATAACTGAACTGAGCGTCAAGTTCCACTGTGTTTGACAGTTTTTGCACTGTGGTCATCATGTTTTCCAACACCAAGCAATGTAGTTTGCTGCCAGACAAAATGGCAAGTTTTTGCAGCTGTTTTTAGCACATGTGAATTTCCAAACTTGCAAGCTGGAAGGAAGTTGAGGCCAGACTTTGAAGCATTACTTTTACACTTAGGTGAAGAGTCCCTGCCCTGAGCAATTTGACAGAAAGAGGGAGGCAGATGAGCTGGACAAGTCTTCAGAGGTTAATGTTTTGCTCAGTTGAATTTATGTATGGAGCTTTGGTAGCTGTGTTAGGTGGACTGGATAGTCCTCTTAGGGCCAGAAATAGAGCTGGTGATGTGGCATCTAAATTAAACAGACAGGGTTTCAGTTCTCAGGGACAAAAGATACTCAGTTTAGTGTCAATTCCAGTATTAACCTCTCAAAGAAGACTAGAGATGACTTCATAGGTTATATCCCTGGCTCAGCTACAGATTCAGTTTCTGATTTATCTCCTCTGTACTTGCAATTGCCTGTGATGTGCATGTAGATAAAAATACTTAACTATTTTCCAGGTCTGTTTGGAAGCATAATTACGAGATATTTGTTAAGAGCTTTGAGGCATTTATGAACATAAACTGAAAATGTGCTCTCTCCTATCCTGCTGCTTGTTAAGGGTTATTATTTTCTTATGGCTGTTTAGCTTGTTTGGTTTTCAGAGTGTTGAATAATCTCCTAATAATGACATTGTAAATGGAAGACAGACTAGAGACAGTGACATTTACAAAGAAACTGTAACTCTGTTTGAGAAAAAAATCTTGTCTTTCTTCATCAAAGATAAAAGCCACATTCTGCCTCAAGGCTTGGTCTTTCTATGGTAGCAAGACATTTCACATCTGCTTTTGTCCCTCAAAAAGAGATTTGCTTTCATATCAAGAACAGATTTGCTTTTCATACATTCTCTCTCTTTCACTCCCTCTCTTCTCCTCTCCCTCTCTCCCTCTCCCCTCCCCTCACTCTCCCACACACATACACACTTATAGTTATGCAAATGCATGGTCTTAGGAAATAAATCCACATATCAAGTAAAAAAAAAGAAACTTAGAGAGAGGTTCCCTTTTGAATCTGCCACATGATCCTCCTGTCATCTGTCTTGTTGAGGGACCTACAGGGTAGCAAGTAAATTTGGAGTTCCTATTTTACAACTTAGAGACCAGGTAGCTTATAGTGGGTACATGATGGGTTTGGCACCAAGTTAATTGTAAGTATGTTAGTATGTTGTAGAAAAAGCAAGCTTTGCCTTCATGAGCAGCAGAGACAACCAAAGGCAAACAGGTAGAAGAGTAACCTGTAAAATGGATAAGTTTACAAGGTAAAAAAATTCTACTCTCTTGTTTACTTGCTTACCTACAGGGCATACATATTAGAATACTTCAGGGCTTCCCCCCCCAAAAAACCCAAATCTTGGTGTGGTTCTAGGGTTAGTTGAACTCAGGGACCCTTCCTTATTAATAACCCTGTTGAGTCAAATATAAAGCTGACTTCCCTTACCCTGGTAGGGAGAAATTGTTGGGTTGTGGAGTGGGTTAGAACATCTACAGAAGAAGGGTTGGTATCTCTTAAGAGTGGTATTTAGATGCATTTAAAAAAAAAATCCATTGTTGAATCAGCCTCTTGTGTGGAGGATGGCAAGTCCTTGGCATAACGGAGGCATCAAGGAGATCTGCAGCTTCATGAACGTGAGTGAGGGAACATGCCTTGACATGCCCTGGACTTTTGCTACTCTGACTGTTGTCTAAAGTAATAAATTGAACATGTCAAAGAATGTTTCCAGGCAATTCACTAGTCTGTACACTAAATTTTTAGGACAGTCCCTAACACATTTTTGACCTGCATCAACAGGCACTCTCCCAAACCATTTCTGGGCACAATACAGCAGTTGCAGAAGACCAGAACCACTTCTAATGTCTGAATGCCATCACCTATCTGACACTGGGAGAGCTCAGCAATGTAGATGCAGGTCCTTCCATGTCAATAGACCTTAAACTCAAGGAGTGGTCTGGGCTACATGCAATTTTTAACATAGATACAGTTTTACTGTCTAGTTTGGAACTTGTTCTTTTTTGGTCCATGCTCCTGGGAATCATTTTCATGCGAGTGAGGATATGTGAGGGGAAGGGGACTAATATGTACCTCTACCTTCCCTTCATAAAGAATTGGGATGCCATCTTTAACCTGTATAGGTTGATGTGCCAATGTGGTTAGGGAAGGTTGCACCAGATGATGTGTCAGTCTTTCAAGAGGTTCTAATTATTCAGGATGGCAAATGGGTTAGACTCCAAAAAGGAGGAGAACGCTTCTCCAAACATGAACATTGCTTCTAAATTCTGGTTAACTAATGCTGGTGTGCTGGGTTGCTGACACCGAGAAGTGTCCAATAACATTTGACCAGCAGTAAGAGAAACTGGACTTGAGAGAGATGGTGAGGTTTCTGGAGAAACACTGTTTGCAGAAACACTGTCAGTTCAACTTAAGCAAGACTGCCTGGTGCTGAAAAAATGTGTAGTGTATAGCTTGAGCTTAAACACGGTGAGTACAACTTTGTTGTCCATGTCCACCTGCCCCCTCTTCTTTCCTTTTTTAATCTTGACCTGCGGCTCAGCAGTGACATGAACCAATAGATTTTTTCAACTTAGTTTCTCCAGTCTAGTGATCATCCAGTTTTTGACTCAGTTCTCTGCACTTATCACACTACTTCTGTCTGAAGCAGTAGAGTAACACAGGATAGCTTCATTTCTAAAGTCTGAAAACCTCAAGTACTTGGGTGAAGCCAAAACGCTTCCTGTATCACACATCAGTAATAAAACATAACTGCTTTCTTTTATTGTCTCTCCTGAGAGAATGTTGTAGGTAGCAGGCATGATAGCCCATAAGTAGATCTAGATAAAAAAACAAAACCAAAGCTATTCCTTTTCTTCAAAGGCAGGAGACAAAATGATATATGCTTAATTCCTCACTTTTGGAGGGCAATAAAGTCAAAGTTGGCAGCTACAAAAAACCAGGCTTCCTTTATTTAGCAATTTTAGAGTTCTTGGGCCATAATAAAATGGCAGTTTTGAGTCTTCTGTATGTTCTTTAGTAACAATAAAACATTCCTCTAGCCTCCCATAAGGCTGACAGTGGGAATTCCTAAGCTCTCTAGACAAGCCAGCATAAAAGATATTTTTCTTCCTGTAACATCTTTGAAGTAATAAAATACACCTTTATCAATGCTCTGTGTGACAACAGAGGACATATATCCCACACTGTCTTTTATGCAGATGATGTTGATTGTTTGCTGCACGGAATCCGTCTGACYTGGAGGCTGGTACCAGCATGGGTGGACAGTGGTCATGAACACTGGCCAGACCTCTGGGTTTCCTGACATTGCTCATCTGATGCTAAATAGAGGTATGTTCTAATCAGTAATCAAATGTTCTAATTGGAAAATTATATTACCTAATAAATAAGATTACTTTGACTACTGTAGATCCTAAATGCCTTTAGTAATTAAAATKTATCATAGACAGAGTATTTTTATTTGTGTTTCTAAAAAATTATTTTACCTTTGGTTTCTGCCCAGTTTGTCTGGGCCTGTTAGCATGGATATGACCCCTCTTAGTGTTTAATGTTCACGCTTTGTTAAACAAAAAACATCTTGGAAATCAAATTCACAAGTCAACAAGGTGAATAAACCTAAAAAGAGATCCAAGATAACACATTACTTGGAATAATTTCCCCACAAGTCTTGCTAAAGAGGACACTGGCATAGCTTAAATACAGGTCCTTGGAGCAACCTGAGACTTTCACCAAGGTGTGTTGTGTTAGARCTTCAATACATCAGTTTAGACCTGTATATAGGACACACAAAGCCCTGTTTCAGGATGGCACATGTTGGTAGTTAAAACTATGGTACCTTTCCATATGAATTATTGTTAACAGCAGCAGCAAGAATTTTGTATAATGCTACAAACAAAATTGGAGGCTTCTAATATTGTGACCTGAACATTTTCATTTTAATTGCATAGACAACAAGTAAATCAGATTTGGTATGTAATTGAATATATTGTCTATTAGTAACAACACAGGTAAAACTATGTCTTAATTTCATGCTATTATACCAGGGTAAATCTCACAGTCTTTATTTAAATTCTAATTCATCCAATGATTTCTTAAAGTACGTGGTCTGTGAATTTTTTTTATTATATTTTCTGTTAATTTTATTTAATTTTTAATATTAACTTAAAAAATATTTAAAATGAAGCATCTGAAGTTTTATTTACTTTAATATTGTAATTGTATTTTGCATGCTTTCCAGCTGATCTAAACCAGAACAATAGTGTCGAACTATACAGGCTGAAGAATAAACTATGGACAAGCAGTAAAAGAAAAAATACATACAAATACACACTATGTAAAATGTCTTTCCAGTAAGCCTCTTCCACAGAATCTTCTTAGCAATTCCCTTATCTTTTCACTCACATGTCTATATTTACTTTTAGTAGAATGATATGTTTTCCCTATGTGAAGTAATGTTTTTAAGGTTTGTCATTAATCTTATAAGGAAGACACCCTTAGGAAGCARTTTCTGACATTCAACATCCCAATCTTTTCAAAGCGGGACACAACAGCTTTTCTACCTTCTAAGGATCACTTCTTTTGCAGATCCAGATCAAGGACAGTCGATATCAGTTTCTGTACTGAGAAAAAAATCATGCAGCAGACAGTAGCTGTGATGCTACTGGTAATGTATGATATCATATCCCTTAAAATACTTAGAACCTGAACAAACCATTCCTATTAAATTAGTTTAGGACCAACTGATGCATATGAAATATTTATTTTCTTCTGCTTCCACAACAGTATTTGGAAAGCAAAAGGTGTATGTCTATAGAAAATTAATTTAGAATATTTCTGTGAAAGATAAATGTTCACCCATAAAGTAAAAAAAATTCAAATGAAAGAAACCACTCCCCTTGCTGTGATTCTTTGTCTAAGTCAACTGGCAACATTGCGCCCTAACACCAAACAGTAAATCTCAAGCTCATTTTTATGTTGTGAACTACACAGAAGTATCCAAAGTGGATAGATGTGACTGTTTTCAAGAAGGCTTTGAGAAAGTGAGTCAGTATTCATTGCAGAACGTAGCTGACTTTTACCTTTCACTGTCTTCATGTTGAATGATATATCTATACAGTGGATGGAAGGAAAGAAGGAAGGAAGGAAGGAAGGAAGGAAGGAAGGAAGGAAGGAAGGAAGGAATACTGAAATATCTGATAGAGCTGTAGTGAATGTCTATTTGTTGTTGTATTTGAAGCACTCAGATACTCTGTTAACGACCAATGGATTGAATCATAGAACAACAGAATGATTTAGGGTGGAAGGGACCACTGGGAGTCATCTGGTCTTACCCTCTGTTCAAAGCAATTATGTATGTTGTGCATAATGTATCTATCTATCTATCTATCCTCACATACATAAAAACTKCCTCTTCCTCTCTGTCTGTTCCTCATGTGTGTGCACACATTYACACAAACACAGGGTTTCTAATATAAGACCAGGAAGTGAAACAGACTCTCAGAAACTAAAAAAAAAGCCATGGAAAATTAATAAAAGTATCCTGGTCCTTACCATTTAATGATTAAATATCCAGATTAGACTGCTTAGTTAGATAGTGTAGTTGTTCTGTGTGTACAGTAGRAAATACAACGTGTTCTGCAGAGATCATCATTAAGTAGATCTTTCTGATATATCCCTCTAAATGAATGTATAGTTTAATATAAAAGGTTCACAAAGAGAAATGTGKTAATTATTCATGTGGGAAATTTTTTACAATCCCTGTGGCAATGAGGTTCAGAACAACCAATAAACTGCAGAAGTGTATCTTTTAAATACTGTAATGAAGTACTAGAATAATTCATTTGGAAAAACATTAATTCACTACTTTAGATCATGATATAAGGGCTTCTAGATATTTTCAGAAAGAGATTCCGCAATTCTTGCAAGAGCTGTGGTCATGATGCAACATTTACCAGATGATGCTCCCAGCCCCGTGTTACCTAATCATTGGAACTAGATTACTGAAGCAGACCCTTCCGGCTTTGAAATGTATTAATCCATGAATATTCCTCAACAGTGGAGGTCAGCAGCCGCTCAGAATATAGAGTTTAATCGCAAATGTTAGATGAAGGTCCCTCCCCCCCGCCATGTCATGCTCTGGTGATCTAATATAATAGTTTCATATCCAGTAATGAAGTTTTTTCCCATGACACTGAACTATGAAGTTATTCCATGGACTTTTAAAAAATAGAACATCAGCCTTACAAATTAGGGTGGCAGATTTGTCCCAAGTTTTATCCTCTATAGCTAACGTTGTCTAATAATATCAGAAGTGAATTTTTGCTGCCACCTTTTAAAGTCAAATTCTCCATTCTAAGAAATGAAAAAAAAAAAAAAAGCTGAAACCCAAAAATGACTCCTGCAAAAAGTAAAATGGAAGGGTCTGTGTGCTGCTGCCCTTAGTCACCCTGAGCAGTAGTTCAGATTGTTAATACTTCCTAATGCAGGTCTATGCTTGAATCTGAATTTACAGACCATCTTTACCATGTGTGCAGCTCACTGCATGGGGGAAACCCACCATCACCTCTTCCCATGGATTCATTCACCTAGGTACAGTGCAGGTGGTTTAACCTTGCTATGTCCAGTCACCACAGTGTAGTCCCTCTGCCCTTGCAGCGGTATCAGGTGGTCACAGCTGAGCTGAGATTTTTCTGAGAAGAGCTTGACATTACTCACTGAAAGGGTAATTGGGATTTTAGACTCTCAGAGCTCATGTTGCCTTACTTTGGGCAGAGTAATTCAAGCCATGATCTTCCTGTCAGTGTTGATGTGAAAAAGCACTGCTGGGTCGGGGTTAAAAGCAGGGGCTATATCTGYCCAGGTACACGTTTCAGTGATTCACTTCAAGTGCCATGAAATTTGCATCCAAAGTATACATACCATTATGCAGAACAAACTGATTCTTTCCAGCTAACCTTCCACTTCTTTTCTGATTCCTTTCTCCACAGTAAATTGCTGATAATTCTTTTTCTCGGTCTTTAAAAGAAGATGAGATCAAATACACAAAAGAGAGAGAGAAAGAGGAAAGAAAGTTCAAGTTAAGGGAAAATGGCTAAATCCAATCCTATGGCAAGTAAGTCACTCGAAGTACTTACACTACAGGTGTAATCTATTTCCACTTTACAATGGAGAAACTGTGACCTGGAAAAGTGTTTAAAAAAAAGTCATGATAATCCAATAGCAAGACCAGGAAGAGCCATAGAGGAATTCTCTCTTACCTGGAGAAGCCATTTATTCCAGTACAAAATCAAAACAGATCCGATCTAGCTGCATTTTGCACAAAATATGCACTGATACAAATAACTGAGTAGCACCAAGTAATAGTRCCTTGAAGCGGCATGAATTCACATGAGATTGCTACACAGATAGGCTGAAATGCCAGTGAAGTCATAATTACAGCTATGGAAAGCAATACATTATAATTAGCAAAATTGTGTGCGGCCTTCACAGCTCTGCGCCTGTTTCTGGAACTATACATATTTTTTAAGCAACCACATAGCTCATTAGCTGCACACGCATGAGGAATTTGCATCCTCGATGTGTATCAACTGGATTTCCTAATTTATGTCCACAAGGCCTTTAGACCTCCTCCTTAATTTATTCAGCAAATTTCACATCTTTTAGACAAGACATATTGAATTTCAGGGCCTGGGATTTGATTGATCCCAATGTAGAGGTAATATGTTATCTTGTTGCAGCAATGTCTGACAGGCATTTATTATGGATTTTAAAAGGATAAGGAGTCTCACACAACAGCTACAAAAGTCTGTGAAACCCCTAAAGGTCATATCCAGAGAAGAATTTTGAAACAGAAAAAGCCATTCTACTATTAAAAAATAATGTTCTGTTGCAGAACAGAAAAGACCACATATGGTCTGATCCAAAGCTTGCTAAATGGGATGGGAGTCAGATAATTATGAATTTGTATTAACAACATAAGGAGGGCAGCAGAGGGATTCAATTATTATGCTTAATGGGTTAGGGAATATCAGAAAGTGCTGTATTATATTGTATTGGGGATAGTTTCAAATAAATATTAAGAAAAATATATTCAGATGAGAATCAAGAGGGTAAGGAAAAGAGCATATCTGGTGAATTAGAAGACAGTGATTAGTTATTTGTGTGAGATCCTAGGGGCTATTAACCTGAGAGACCTGTTAGCTTTCCATTTCAGATGTTTATATTTTGCTTAGTGAAAGTGTTACGTACTTATCAATTAGTTATGACATTTCTTTTAGTCCGTCTCCTAAGATGTTCTGTAGTTTTAATCYCTTCTGTAATAATGAATAAAAAGTAAGTAAAGTCAAGCACTTGATGTATAGAACTATATAAGTAAATGCTGTATCACCTGTAAAGGAACTGAGCAAATTTGGATTACTGAAATTTAGCCTGAMTACTGTTTCTTTTCTGTGTTTCTATATTCTGAAGAGAGAGCTGTTCTAAGTGAAACTATTGCTAGATGAGCATGTTTCTTATATGGATTGCTCACTGTAGGTCTCGAGATAATARCCTTTGAACTGTGAGTTAACTAGTATTTTGAGTCACCGAGAAATTTTGAAACAGTTTGAAAGATTCTGTAAACTATATTTAAGGATTGCAAAGCCACCTTAAAGATGCAGATGCAACAAATCCCATTCATTTCTGGATAACAATGGTTTCAGTTCTTGTCAGAAGCATTAAAATCACAGTATATATTCAAAACATGTTTTTAAATAAAACTGCGCTTCATAGACTGAAAAGTGCATTAATTAAAATCGCAGCCTTGTTTCTGCTCTATGTAACTCACACTAATTTCTCTTCCCTCTTCTCGTGCCTGAAATAAGTGAGGTGCCAAAAGCATTTTAAAAAGGATACTGAGGCTGAGCTGGCTGACTTTTTACTGGAACAGATGAGGAGTGCTTACATCCCCATCCTGCCAATGTGGTGTGTGAGTGGTGACSTCCACCTGAGCTCTAACAACACCTCTAGGATACAGCTGGGCAGAATCCAATATCATATGCCATCATGGCTCTATCTCTGGTAACACTTTGATCTGAGTTTTTACCAGTTAGGGACTTAAACTCGTTTGAGAGTCAATAGAATTCTTGCTACAGTGCCTAGATTTCTGAACATGATCTGTCAGAAGCGTCTGCTTCCGAAAATATTTTTTTTTTTGTTAAAGTGCTTTACTGGGTGTGCCACAGAATATCTTAAAGAACTTAAAAATCTGTTCCCTAAACTTTGCCGCATTAAGCAAAGAACTTTTTGAATACAATGGGAACTTAAGTAACCTACAGTCAGCCTTGCCAACCTGGTTCTTTGATGCACTATACAAATCATCCAAAGAAAGTGTAAAGGGATATCTCTATAGGCTAACCAAAATTAGCATATAATGACTAGATCCTAAATGTTTAGATCACGYTTTTGTAGACTTTTCCCTCCTCTACAAGTACATCCCTTAAAAACCRGTAGCACTATTCAATGACTGAGATGTAGTTCAGCCCAAAACCCCATGAGCAGAGCAGCAGGTGACAATGGTATAAACCTACACTGGGCTCATCAGTAGATGTGTAAAAAAATCAAAAGGGATACACAAACAAGTGCTGGGCCAAAGACTTTATCCAGTAGCTAATAGAAAAAGTCACACTGGCCAGTTACTGAATTTTATTATTATAAAAGGGCTTATTCTCTGCATTAGKCTTTGAATGATCAGAAACATGTGGAGGACAATGCTCCTGTAGGGTTACTGAGCTGGCCACCATGCTGCTAATTAATTTAATGTATTCATATTTTTGTTTTGAAGTAAGAGAGGTAAGGTCCTGCAGGGCGTGAAASAAACACAGCAGCAGCGCTTCAGTTTTAATAGTGTCTGACACCCAGCCCAGCTTGCCACCCATTCTTCACAGCYGGAACACAGCCGGTCCAGAAGGAGAGGCAGGGAGGGTTATTCTTAGGCTGATGTAATAGCAACTATGCCATTCACATGTCAAGGAGCGCTCTGTGATTGCTGTCGGACACGATCTCATTCAAGACAATGCTGGGCAAGTCTGAAAGATGAGAGCACAGAGACTAAGCTAAACTTTTGYATGGTTGTTCTCTAACATGCAAGGAAAAGCTGAGGTTAGCTCTATRATGCTCTCACTGTACACGTCACCAGCTGCCTAGGAGCTGGGAGTTTATTTTAAGCTGTGATTTGAACTGATTCATATAAGCTGCTTGAAACCAATTAGCACAATGTAATCACAGTAGCAATGGCAGTACTCTACCTCCAGCAATGTGTGCTGACAGCTTGCTAAAGCTAGAGGGTTACAGGAAGGAAGGAAACTTTGGTTTAAATTTGGGTCAACTTCTTACTAYCTAGCACCCTGGGCTGTGCTTCTGCAGGGTGCAGTGCTGAGGTAAGCATTTGTCTGCTTTGATGTCTGTGTTGCACAGGCATTCACAGACAGAGGGGCTGTTAAGAAAGAAGAAAAAATTATTGGGATCTTTGCACAAGGTAAAGCTCACGTGGGGAATCAAATCCCTCAGATAGGTTGTTTAGCTGCTCTCTGAAGTGAGTTTCCATTGCAAGGGTCCTTGCAACGATATCTTCAGCTGGATTGGGTGAGACTCCTCAATCCACTGCTTTTCTCAGTTCTTAYATCTTGCTGGTCCATGATCCTATGTGATTACTCCAGCACATGCATGATCCATCACCATATGTTATCTTATGCTACATGTAAAATATCTCCTATCCTAGCCTTGTACAAAACACTGCCCTTTGTGGCCATTCCTGCATCTGCAGAAACAGTTTCTGCTGCTGACTTAGAAATGTCTTAYCTAAGTACACTTTGGCCAATTCTGATTCATGAAAAGGTTGCGCAGAGCTGTTCATTCCTATTGGATGATTGTGAACCAATGTCCAAACCTGATATTGTCTSCCCAGTCTCTCATTTAATTTAGTAACTGTTGTATTGTGCTAGCTTGTGTATGAACTACAACTCTCCAATGACACTGAGACTCAAACATCCAAACAAAAGTGACTTCATCCCTCCAAGAAGGTGAATTATGTTTTGCTCCAGCTGTCCTTTTTTCTTCAATATTGACCTCATGTTAATTATTCTGCTATGGACCTCATTTCTTTTGCTGCCCAAATCTTTCTCCACCTACATGTGAACCTCCAAGAAGATACTTTGAATATAGCTCTTATTTGTAAAATTATACTTCTGTTCCAGAGAGCTTCACTTATTCTCTTTTAGCAATCCGTGCTAKTTAAAGAAATACAGTCCCTATAGTCCAGGCAGACAATTAACCCTGGTATCCCTAGAAACATATGGTTAGTATTCTCCTGCAGGAACCAAGAATAACTTAATTAGAAGTTCAGCCTGGGAAGTGGCTGCCTAATGGTAACAATGTTAATTCTTCTCTGTGGTATTATTTCATATAAAGTCTCTTCCAAAATAGTTTACAGAGTTAAAAAAAATATATATACCAAAGGAAAAGAGAAATTAGTAGGTTAAAGTAATGATGAAAAGACATACTGAAATGATGTTTAAAAATAGATGAGCAAGCTGATGTGGAAAGAAATATGTGAAAAGAAAGARGAGCTTATGAAAATAGTTTTTTACTTCCTACTGTTAGAGCCCAAACTTAGGAAACTGTGCATGAAATCTCTGCAAATATTTTTCCTAATTAGTAATCAACTAATTTGGTTATATGTGTCTCCTTCAGTATGAGTTTTCCTTAAGTATGAATGCTCTCCACATGTATTTGTTTAGAAATATTCTTGAAAAATGCTTTCAGTGTCATYAAATTTTAAATATTCATCCCACTTAAACTAAGCATACCAGAATATTATAAACTGAGTGCCTACTCATTCTACATTTAATATACTGGAAAAGTAATGTAAATCTGGAGGCTGATTAAGGTCTTAATCAGGCTAAATATCCCTTAAAGGTGATGAAAGTATTTCTGTTACTATATAGTGAAGCTGCAAGTTTACTATACAGGTAYTTGAATTTAGGTAGGTGAATCCAATAAAAGTGGTCAAACATTTTCCCCAACAAATAAACCCTACCCCCTACGTTATATAACTAATGTAAATAATCTCTCATAGCTTAGAGATTGCACATTATGGAAATAACCACCGATAACCAAAGCGCAGCTTCAAAGTGCTGTGTAAATTATTTGTAGAAAATGCAAATAGACAATAAAAATGGACCTCCGAATCCATGGTTAGCCAAGGACTTTGGTTCTCCTTGGAAATATTGGAGGTTATGTGTCAGTATTTTGTGCTGAATAGCGTGTTAGCTATAATCAATAATACAATGCATATTAATAAACCTTTAAATTAGATGTACTGAGTGTAAATTAAATCATATATGTAATTAATACATGCAAGATGTCTTACTATCCATTTACAGATATTCTGACAGCAGGAAAAAAGAGATTAAACATATTGAACATATTGAGAGGAGAGAAGGATTACGAGRTGAGATACAAACCCTGAGCCCTAATGCCATCCTTTTCTCTCTGCATTGTCTGCCCAAATTCTTCACAACGCACAAGAAGGTGAGGAGCTGTGAAGATAAGCCTAAAGCACCAACCTCAGTGTTAGTCTACCTTGTGTAAAATATTGAACATGATGCTCTTTGTCAAACTCATTGAGAAACGCAGGTGCCCTCGTGGTGCAGAGCGGAACTTTTACTATCAGCCAGGTCATAAATCAGCAAATTCTTTAGTGAAAACCCAATGGACAGTCAGCCACCTAATCAGCAATTTGGCATGTTACTTCAATTTTTGATCTTCTGATTAAATGTTGTCTGTTTCACTCTGTCAACGCTTGCAAAAGTACTTAGGTCACTCTGACATGTACCTGCACGAAGAGGAAGACAGAATATCCCGATCTATGGCCCAGATCTGCAGTTATCTAATTTTCTAGGGAGACTAACACCATGTAGTACCATTGAAAAATTATGAGCCAAGCACTCAGTAGTTGTGATTTTGACTTACAAATCTGCTTTTTAACTTAAACGGCCTTTTTTCCTTGGGTTATTTCGGTGGTGGTCTGGCACAGGTCCAGGCTCTTCTCTGTACAAGGTTGAAAAAATTCAGCCTAAGCCGAGATGTTTTACTCAGCATTTGATTTTGGGAATTTCATGTTATTGAGAGCACTACTAAGAGATCTGAATTTCCTTAGCTGCAATTTCACAAAAGATGTTAAATGTTACTGTAATTCACTATAACTTGGTTTTGAGGCTTTTGGTACAAAGGTCCTAAGACCTATATCCTTAGGGTTAATGATGCAAATGATTTATTTTGAGACCCAGACGAGGTATCTAAATGCATGGGAACACCTAGAACCAAGTGACTTTTCTGAAGACAGGTTTATGTTATACTGTTGTCACTTTGGAATTTTTCCCATGACAAGACATCATTTGGCCACTGCAGCTCAGTACTTGTCTAAGACACCTTCAAGGAAAGCTCAAAATACCTCTAGGAAAAGCGGATTACCGATTCATTGTGAAATTTTGTTCACTTCATTAGTATCTTGTAACTGGCACTTTGAATCATACCAGAAATGCCTACCTTAAAAATCTAGCCTGTAGTCCTGTGTTTGACAGTAGCCAGGAACAGACATCCAGGAAAAGAGGATAAGAATGAGGCAACCTGTGTATCCTTCCAGAAATTTGCTCTGCAGGGAGTTCCTGACCCTGGGGTTTTACCTGTTGTAGAACTTTTCTCTATTAATTTGCCTAACTGCAGTAGAAACTGTGCTGTCTCCCAAATGAACAGAAGAGAAATGAAGTTTCCAACTTGTCTCAACACGCTAAGCAATATCTCCAATTTCACAAGCATTATAATCACAAAGAATTGCAAAACAACTGCAAGAAGGGAAGAGTATTTTGAAGAAAAATACTTTCAGGAACCACAGGAAATGCAGATGGTGTGCTGCTGTCAGGTGTGTTGTCTTCCCATTTTCTTGTATAGGCTCTGGCAACATGCATCAGCATACCTGTTGCTTAACAGACATCACCACCCTTTGCAAAGAAGGGGAGAACATTGTGTATCATCATGGAAGTTATAACCCAACATCTGTTTCTGGACCATAGAAAAGAGTGAAAACAACTAAGACATCAAGAGAATTCCTAGACCATATTATTTGTTTTGTTTCGTTTTGTTTTAATAAAGATACACTTTTTAATAAAAAATATTTTTTTTTCCTGAGGTTGAAAGTATTTTCAGGTGGGTTTACTTATCACAGTACAAATGTTTTTGTGAAGACACTTATTCTGGAACTAGGCTGCCTTATTTTATGGCCTCAAAACAGGCTTGCTCTGAAATAGTTACCAGCATGGTTCAACTGTTCTGTTATTTTTGCTTTAGTCTAATCTAAATTTTTCAAATTTTAATTTTTTTAAATTCAATATCTAATGCATTAATTATTATATTTTACAGTTATAACAGGGCCTAAGTACAACAGATGAGATCAGACACTTGTACAAGCATACGGGGAGAGCCCAAGTGAGAAAAAAGTATTACTTAAAAGGAGAAAACCTGGCCAATATTACAGGTAGAAATAAGAGAAAACAGAATCATCTTGTCTCCACTAAGTTAACATACATAGGAAACTTTCCTACCCTTTTTTTTGTTGTGGTTTCCTAGAATTTTTAACTGCGGGAGTTTGATCAAGTTTAAAAAAAAGCATTTAGGTGTCCTCATGCAGCTGTCTAAATGTATGTTGGGTGTCTGAGCTACTATCACAGTCAGAGGAGACCTGTGCAGTATAATTCCTGCTGCCACTAGACCTATGGCCACATAGGACCCTACTTTAAGGTGGGTTGCATCTCCTTCCCTAGGTCCTACTGCAGGCATTAACTTGGTTTCCACTGACTCCAATGGGAGTTTAGAACCTAACTGAATCCAGGCACTAATTAAGATGTCAATCTGCAGCTGAATCCCACTATTGGGGCTCAATTCATTTGTCTAAATATCAAGTCCTTTGAGATAGCTTAGCTCACCTTTGCCTCCTGAGCAGCTGAGAAGCCCCAGACATGTAGGTCCTATGTCAAATCAGCAAGTCTGCTGTGGGTGTCTCAAACACCCTTGTGTATTTCAGGAACCATTAGATGTTTAACGAGATGTTCTGAGCCTTAAATGTCCTTATATGATAATGGAGAGCATCGTGGAGAAGGCAGTTCATACATTGCTCCATGATAGGATGTCACAGAATATCAAAGCAAGCAGTGGGAAATGCAGGGGCTATGAGGACAGGTTTATGTCAGAAGACTTATCCATGGTATCACTTTCTGGGGTCACCATACTTTCCCCCCATCCCTTTATCATTAAAATAACATAACAAAAAAAGGGGTTCAAAAAGTCTGGGAGCAGGTGATAAAGAAGGCCTATGCAGCTTGCTTGGAAGTGTGTCTGCGTAGATCTTCCGAAGATTGGAACATGAAAAGGTCATATAATTTACATGGTGACGCTGTTTGCATTATCTCTAGGGTGTCAGGCCAGGCTGTAAATAAGCTGAACAATGCAACTTTCCCGGCTTTGCAGAAACCCCCTCTTTCATATCTATTTTAATGGTTTCTATTCCATTGCTTTCCTTTCCACCCCTTCCCAGGGATTGTTCTACCTAATAAATTTTATGTAGTCATAGCAATGTTTGCAATTTAAAAATTTAACAKATTTGAGCCACAGCTGCACTATCCTGGCAAGCCAGACCAGCTCCGAGTAACAAGATTTATTTTCCTCGTGTGCTGCCAAGTCAACCTGAAGACAATGTTAATAGAAAAGGTCACAGACTGATAAGCTGACATGTCTCTAATTCTTTAGGACAAATCCGTGGTTGGTGAATTGAAATGCTACTCTGCAGCTCCTCAGGGGCAGAGTCATTAAAGTTAAATGTTACAGATGTGAAGGAATGGCAGCAAGCATGTTTGGTTTGCAAAAGAGCTTGTGGCTGTGGTGGTAGAAATGCAGCAGACACCAGCAGAATTTATTTTCTGGGCTAAAGGATATTTTAAGGACACGCCGCAACCACCTCCACATAGACCAGATGTATCTGCCAGGGTGCAATTGGTGGTGTGGTAAGAAGGTCACGGTTCAGAGGTGGAACAGGTCACTTTAAAAGAAAGACCTAATTTCTCTGTTAACATGTGCTTTGCAATGTGTGGAGGAGAGGGAGTGAAAGAAAATGGAAAGTTATKCTGCTGCTCTCAGGATAATGGTTTAAGGCTTCAGACTTTTCATCTGGAGGCGTGTTGCTTATCTACTGTTCCAAAATTCATCAATTTGAATGACATTTCTCCTTTTACCCTCAGTGGTGACACACTAGTAAATTGAACTGGGACAGGAACTGCCCAGGACCAGAACACAATCATCTCTACTGTTACATGATTGGAAGAGCACTTGGTGTAACCCATACTCTCCTAAAAAATATTTGGGTACAGTTTGCAACTTAGGACAAGCCAGTCACCATTCCCAACAATCATTTTAGACTTGTTTGGAGAGTAAGGGAGGTTAATAGGATGGAAACGGAGGGTCCTAGTCCAGCTGGTCTTAGCAAGAGAACAGTCTTGGGCTTGTTTAACTTGCTAGTATAGACACAGAGAGTGGCATATTGACCATCCTTCTTTCTTCAGCTTGCTCATCTGTAATGAAGGGTTTACAGCTAAAGTTTGGAGAAATAGCTAAAGAAACAACCTATGTTCAGTCTTTCTGCAGGCTGACAGAGAATGAGGGAAAAGGTAGACTTTTCTTTTTATCCTATGAAGTTCCTGTGGGGATGAATAGAAATCTGCTACACTCACCCTTTTGGTGTTGTCTTCTACTTCAGGTGAAATCTCAGTGGCTCGAATGCAACGTATCCTTAGAAGATGTAAAAATTCAACATGAGTAAAAACAGCCCTGTCTTTTTGTGCATTGATGGAACACGTTAAAGAAATGTGAGATATTATTATCAGAATGGCATGACTAATTCATGTGAATATGGAGGCTGCTAATGATACTTTTGCTGTTGTGACTCGGGGAAGACTAATAAGATAAATTTGTCTTCTTTTTTTTCTCTTTTTTTTCCCCTGCTGTCAGTCTGAAAGACTGACACATTATAAACAGAGGATAATTAAATGGTTCTGCATTAATTATTTCCATTGTTTTCATGCTAAGACATCCTAACAAAGATCAAGGTCCCACTGTGCTCCACGCTGTGTGAACACATTGTAAGGGACAGACACAGCTATGAAGAATTTGCAGTAGTAGAATTCCCATGCAAAAAGAGAAATATATGCTAATATCTCATTTCCAGTATGAGTTTTCAGAGGGATAATCTATCATGTCATATTTCCGGACATTTTGGGAATTTGTACTCGTCTTTATAAATACCAGCAGATTGTTCAAATATTTGAGGACAACTGATACCATAGCACCTCTGAACCATTATGAATTAAGCTCGGCACTTTGATTCATGAGAATATTCATTGCTGTCAGCCTGATTTCTGGCTCTCCTTGGTCACTGCAGTGGCTGTTTACAATTTCCTTGTGCATAGGACTTTCTAGGGGTGGGCAAGAGGTGTGTCACTTGGCTGTGAAATAGGGATGTTTCGGGCAGAATTGTTTTTCTTCATCCCAAGCCTGTTATAACAGATTAGCTAAGCAAGAGAGCTTAATTTATGGGAAGCAACTCATACCACATTCATCTCAGCTGGATGGCACAGCCTGTGCTGCCGCCACAGTTATGCAAAAATTTCAGACTTTAACAAGCATTAGATAAAAGCTAACAAAAAAMCAAAAATTCAAATCCAGAGAGCAAAACCACCTAAAATGAATGATTCACCTAAAATAAGTGAAGGAGCTATCTAGCTTTACATCACTTGTTTTTCACATTATTTATTTGTCACCATCTCTCAGGTATCTGTTTTCTGTTTTCTGTGAATCTTGATAGCTGCTGACTAGCCAAAGGCTTCTTTAAAATCTGGGATACTCACGCTGTGGAGAATTGTGTTCCAGTATTTACAGTGAAAACATCAATGCCCCAAATAAGAAAATGAAAAAACCTGTACAAACTAACAGTCATTTCAGAAGAAAATTTATAACTATCCATCTACATTATAAAGTATTTAGATGAAATTATGTGTGGATGTAGACACACAGAGTAAACAAATGGGACTACTATGAATTTACAGGTGTGTATCAGATCTAAATCTCATCCCAGGTTTCCAGTTGCAAGGGCAAATTAAAAAAGAATGTAATACTTACACCGTGGCATAGATAGATAATTCTATAGTTATTGTCTCTGCATCTTTACACCTGATGTGTGGTAGCTGTTGAACAGAATAGTCAGACTTTCAAATAATAATAATACCCCAAAACATTGTTTGCCTGTAATTCTTTGATTTTCAAATACAGTAGCTGCAAAACATAAAGTACTTCTCAGTCTATTACCTGTTATATTGTCACAGGACATTTGCCAGAATCTTTAATAGACACACATCGGTACAGCACCATGATGTCCTGCACTTGGTGTTAGAAGACACTTTTGACTTCAAGAGATACCAATATGCACACAATGAAAACTTGACTGCTAATGTTCGGTCTATTTTCTTCATTGTTTCTCCGTTTGTGTCTATAATTGGCAGTAAAGGTAAAAACCTGTTGTGGGCAGCTACTACCTTAATTAAAAAAAAAATAAATTAAATGATGTGGTCATCAGCTGAAGCTATGTCTCAGTTCCCATTGCTGCACTAGTGTTAGTAATTTCATGTACTCATTTATTAACTACACTTGCCAGGTTTTATCAAGAGGGCATTCATTTTTACTTTATACCTATAAAAAAAGGAAGAATTTCAGTGAGTTAGAAAAGGTTTAATTCGGTATATGTCAGCACATGTGTGAAAGAGAGCAGTGCTTGGTCTCTTCTGACGTCTTGCTGTAATTGCAGTSTACCATAGTTTTAAACTGTCAAGAATAAGAACTGTTAGTACTGTGTAGCCACAACAGCACAGAGAGCAAAACATATCTCTATGGCAAAAACCCTGTAAATAGCTGACTGATTGATCTATATTCATTCAAATGCATGCTTTACAGCTGAATTGTATGCTATCTTGCTAATTTGCAGCTGGCAGGGCTTAATTTTACCTAAGAAGTGTAGACCACTACTGTGAGAAACAGCTAAAGAGATCTTGAACAGAATGCAAGCATTATTAACAGTTCACATTTACTTCTTAAGTTCATATGCAAGTCAAATGGTACACACAAGCACAAAACCCAACCGTGAGCTCTACAGAATGAGGAGAGATGCCAATTCACTGCCAAAGTGTGCTTGCAGATTGGACTTTCCAATCAACTTTCAGGCCTTCTCTGGCTTTTTCAGCCACTTTTTTGTAAAATGATTGACGTCATTGTTTTTATGTGCCACAGTTTCTTATTGAACACAAATTGTTTGCTGCTTCGCATTGACCAAAATCGTAAAGAGTTTCTCTGAGACTGACCGTTTGCTCTGTGTTATTTAACATCTTTATTAGTAAAAATATATACATATTTAAAATTACTAATTGAGTTTGCAGCTGACAAAAAGGAAAAGAAGTGGATGAATAACTAAAAACAGAAAGGAAAAAAACATTCTCACAGATAATCCGGGAAAAAGCTGTGTTTTAATGAGGTGAAATATGTAGCTACAAACTTAGAAAAGAAAATTGTAAGCTACATATACTGGTTGGAAGACTTTCCCTATTGACTCTAAGGAGCACTCAGGATTGTTCTGAATCATCATCTGATAAGGAGCTTCAGAGTGTAATTTAGGCCTATGTCATTAGATTATAGAGTATTAGGAAAAAAAATTAAGGATATTCCATTGTCTGTGTTTGGTGCTGGTACTTGCTTGGCAGTGGAATATTATGTCCCATTGCAACAATTATTCACCAGCATCTGAGATGTTCTTCTTTTAATGTCCTATTTTATATCAGAGAGACTGAAAGATGGGCTAACGTGCATGGAAGAATCTGACCCCTTTGCTTTTGAAAAAAACCCTGACACTTTAATGCGCTCAGGAGAAAACTGTATGCTGCATCAGCATGAAACACAAGCTTAGCATAAGTTTGTACACATTGCCCTTATTTATATCTGCTGATGGACTTTATGAGCTTGGCAAGCTGTGGCTCTGACAGCGTCCCTGGCCCACACCTTTCCCTTTCCCATGCTGTTAGCTCTCGAGCACCTGTTCAGGCTGTTTAAGGCTTGAACACCTTCAATGCTATGCTGATATACYTCCTTCCATCTCTGCAGTGCTCCTTCTTGGGTTACCCCAAGCACCTTGTCCCTTTGTCATCTTTTTTAGCTGAATTAGATAACTTAGAATGACATTGGTAGCTTTATGGATAGGCTATTCCCTAAGGTGTACCCTATAGTGATTGCTGCTTGGAGAAGGTAATTCCTGCTTAGAGGTTCCAATGAAGGCCATACCTACCTAAAGGAAGGGGAAAAACTCAGGGTTTGTTGGGTTTATTTGTTGGGTGTTTTGTTTTTTTTTTTTTTTTTCTGTTTTCCTAGCATGTTCACTTTCAACAAAAGTAATCAATACACACAGAATGTGCACAAGAATGGACTTCTGCAGGCATGAAACGGGAAGGGACTGTCTATTGTTGAGTTTATCCCCACTCATCTTCAGCTTCCAGAAAAGTTGCAGCAAAAAGAGTGATCACGTTGGAGTTCAGGTGGAGCTGCACTTATATGAGCCTCTCAGTCAGTAAACTAAATATCCAGAATATCTTAAAATAGCCTGATCACTGACTATTATCAGAAAAAATAAAATATGTTTCCTGCTTTCCACCCCTTCAACCATTGCTGACTTGATGGTGATACTGAGCCCATACACTGCTGATTGTAGGAGCTCTGTGAGATTTAGGCCTGCAAATTCTGCTGCTGCTGGAGTCCCTAGATTGAACGCTGAGCTGGGCAAACACCTCCCAAGTGCTTGAGGCTTGCTACAGCACTCCTAATCAGAGGCAGTGTAAAAAGTGGCAAACAAATTTCATTTGAACCTTAGGCTTAATTTCTACTTGTTCACAGAAATGCACAACAGTGTTGTGTTCTTCATTTACCTCCCAAAACATACATATGCTAATTATTAGGTGCATAAATGCTGCCAACAGAGAATACACAGAGATTTTTTCTGGTTTTCTCATATCTAGTTCTGCAAACTTCTGCCTTCTGAGGTTGCAGTGAGTCTCACAAGAAGCCATTGCAGAAATGGCAGGCATGAAGCTATACAAAGCCTGAGGCACCTGTTTCTCTTTAATCGTATTCTTATGATGTGGTCATAAGCCCTGGGAGTGACCCCAGTGCCCTGGGGCTGTCATCCAGACAAGTGAGGGATACCTGTACTCTGTTTTGGCGAGCCTTATTTCCTCAAGAATGGTGGCGTGTCTAAAAGCTGAGAACAAATTATGTCTCATTTGTTCTGCAACATCATGCTGGCAACCACCTTTCACACCTCCTTTGCCTCTGAAAGCTATATATATCAACTGAGGCATATAGACACTGAATAAAGATATACATTTATATATATATGTAAAAATATATATACACACAAAGCAAGATCAAGAGCCTCATCCAACAGGCAAAAAGCCCTCAAAGAGCTGAGTGTCTCTGGCTATTGCATGGAGGGACTAATTTAACACTAATGAGAGATGAGGATATTAGGAAGTGCCTTGGCACAACCACTGCTGGAAACCATCTCTGCGCTCTTTCAAGCTTTTCTCATTGACAGGCTGACGAGGTTTGGCTTGTGAGATTCAACATGAGATCACTGATTGAATGGGTTCAGTGGTTGATGATAAATCATACGTATCTTGAGTCCGGAAAATAAGTGTCTGAGCAACTCTTTTCAAGCTCATGTTGGCACACAGGGGAGACATGCGGGATGTACTTGGATGTGAAGAGATTTACACAGGAACATGCTTAACACTAGGCAGTAATGTCCACTAATGGTTTGCGGGCAACATTTTATTATAAATGGCAAATCATTATTGGCTCCTTTGGTATTCGATGTAATAACATTTATCATGTTGAGTTATTTTGGTATTCATGGGGATGTCAGATGTAATTCCATAGGAATTACTGTTAGAATGAATGCCCGCTAAATTACAATGGAATTAATATGAAATTAGATATTACGGTAACATTATTATCAAAAGAGGTCATCGTGATTGATGTGCTGTTCAAACGAGGATACCAAAAGGAATTACAGTCAGACCTGATTAATCCAAATCAGTTTGCAGACTCCATTTTTATGCAGATTACAACACATTTTCAAACTGATAAATCATCCAGAAGTACTAGTGAGGAGATGCAAACCACTGCCAAGTTTTCGAAAGAGCTTCACTTCTGTATACTCTGAAATGGGATATTTAAGAAGCTAAATTGCTCCTAACATTAAATCAATTAAAGGAAAATAATAATGATTTTGTACTTGATTTGGGTGACGGAGACTATTTTGTAACTTTTAGTTTCATGGTGAAGGTGAAAGCATTGCTATTCTGCTGTCTCTTCTGGAATAAACACAATTTGCCCAGTTTCCTATGAGCAAAGGATGGATTCAGTGATCCAGGAAGTCTCTTCCAGTCCTGTGTTACTAATTCCCTCCCAGTGAAATTACAAAAGATGTAAGATCTTCTGTCTTGTTCTACAACGAGACCAAGGACAAGGACATGAGCCACCAGTCCACTGGCAGACAACTGGGACTGGCAGGTTGGACATAGACCTCCAAAGTGTTCACACTTTTAACTCTTCTTTCACTTCCTAGAGAGCATGGCACCTAACCATTTTACACCTAACTGTTTGTTTGGACTCAGCTCTTTGCTCCTCACATGTCACAGCTGTCAACCTGATTTTCATTTACCAGGTGCCAATAGCACAACACCCTCTGGCTGTGTCCAGCCCCTGGATGAAAGAAACTCTTCATTCCTGAATGAAGCCAGTGTTGTGCGCTAATGGAAACAACACGYTTGTTGCCAGCTGCCCTTGTCCCTCTGTCATCATCATAATAAGGTRCTTGTCACGAAACGGTGGATTAGAACCAGGGAAGCTAATACAGAAATTAGAATTATTGCTCTGCAGGTTGAACTGAGTATTTTGCTTAATWAAAAAAATGGATTAATTCCCCTGAATATGAACCTTTTAAATATTTGATATACATCATTCCCTGCCTGTCACTTGGGGTGGGACTTTTTCTTTTTTGAAGTCACCTAAAAGCTTTAGGTGGTTTCTTTATCTAAACTTTCTTTTCTTGGAAAGACATTAAATACAATTGCAGGAGAAAATCCTAATGTTTCAAGCTCTGAAATTATAATATGTTATATCTCTAACAGAAAACAAGTATAAACAGTTGTTCCATGAACAGCCTATGTATAAATAAAAGCTGTTAGAGAGGAAAAAAGAAGAAAAAAAGAGGGATTTAACCAAAGCTTTTCATGCAGACAAATGACTCCTTTGAGCAAGGATTTGTGGCATGGAGATGAAAGAAAATGCATATACGGCAAAATTAACAGATGGTAGAAGACATTTTTAAGCTCCAATTACACCAGGTGTTTTATACTTTGATTATCTTTATCTGTCCAGCCACTGAATTAGGGGTTAATTACCGAGAGTAAATAGGCACTTTTAGACAAAGTGCCCCATCATTGCTTTTTCAGCTGCTCAGCACTGTAGCAGAGAGAAAAATTAAGTGGCTCGGGTTGGAAAAGGCTGCAATATTCCCTGGGGTTTGCTGGGGATTCAGCTGCCTTATGAAACTGCAGGTCTTAAACTGAATAGTGTGGCCAGCAGGAGYAGGGAGGTGATGGTGCCCCTGTACTCGGCACTGGTGAGGCCGCAYCTCGAATACTGCGTTCAGTTTTGGGCCCCTCACTACAAGAAGGACMTTGAGGTGCTGGAGCGTGTCCAGAGAMGGGCRACGAGGCTGGTGAAGGGTCTGGAGCACAGGTCTGATGAGGAGCGGCTGAGGGAGCTGGGGTTGTTTAGCCTGGAGAAGAGGAGGCTGAGGGGAGACCTTATCGCTCTCTACAACTACCTGAAAGGAGGCTGTAGAGAGATGGGTGCTGGTCTCTTCTCCCAAGTAACAAGCGATAGGACGAGAGGAAATGGCCTCAAGTTGCGCCAGGGGAGGTTTAGGTTGGATATTAGGAAAAATTTCTTCACTGAAAGGGTAGTCAGGCATTGGAACAGGCTTCCCAGGGAAGTGGTGGAGTCACCATCCCTGGAGGTGTTCAAAAAACGTGTGGATGAGGTGCTTCAGGACATGGTTTAGTGGGCATTTGTACTGGGTTGATGGTTGGACTCGATGATCTTAGAGGTCTTTTCCAACCTTAATGATTCTATGATTCTATTCTATGAGACAAGTGAGGAAACTCAGTTCTCATTCCATGTGGTTAAAGCCCATTTCCAGGACAAACAACTGCACAAAGGGTTGGAAATCCCTAACGGGCAGAAGGAAGCCTCAGTATCTCATAATCTAAATGGCCACAGATAGGCAGGTGTTATTCCTTCCCTCTCCTTCAGTATCTGGTGTAGTCCAGATATATCTTTTTTCTGGGACTTGCTCTACTTTTAAGATGAGGCTTGGGGTTTGCTTGTTTTGTTTGGGGTTATTTGGTTGTGGGTTTCTGGGKTTTTTTTATAAGTTTTGGGGGTATTTTTTTCAAGCAGGGTTTCTATCTCCATTTTTCCTTGTCACTTCCTTCATTCTGGGTTTTCTTATAAAGAGAAAAACCTACACTGGTAGATTTGAGACAAAACTCTCATGATGTCACCTTTAAGAAAACATCAGCATAACCCTTTATCCTTGTTAACATTGCTAAAACTCATGTCTCATCTCTTTATAGAAAGCTGAATTATATTCCTGACCAACGTTTAGGTGTATAGGGCTGACTGTCCCCTGATCAGAGGACGTGTGAGTTTACATTGGTGTAGGCGCTGCCTGACTGCAGCTATYCCACCTCTGCTCTTTGCTGACCTCCCTGTAGTAAGGACCTCTCGTGATGGAGAGCAGAAGCACATCCAGTGCTGCTGACCACATGCAGCCATCTCTCAGTTCATCTTTCCTTTTCTCCTTTTTTTCTTTTTCCTCTGTTGGAAAGGAACAAAACTTTAAACATTTAAAACAAATGCTTTAAATGCCCATAAAAGTAAAGCAATATCCATCCCTTTGTCAAAAAGGATGAAAATGTATTTTTTTTCCTCAATAATGCAAATTTTGCTCATTTCTTTTGCCATATTTTTTAATAGATACATGTAAATATCCAAGAGACATACCTGGCAGACACTACACAGGACCTCTGGGYGACTTGCACTTGAAAATCAGCAGCTGGAGGCCAGCTGTGTTTCTCTAGACCAATGGTCATAAAAATGAGGTGCATGCACCCCAGGAGGTGCACAAGACAATTCACTGGGATGTGTAAAGAAAATATTTTTTGTACTGCTAATAAATAAAATACAATAAATATTTTAAAAGTAGTGGTTATTTCAGCTTTATCTTACCCTTGTTTCAATTTTTTTGTATGTTTTGTAACGTACATAAGTACAGTAGTACATGCATATAATTTATAAATAAATATACATATGTTGGTGATGCATGCTCAAAAGTTTTTACTGACAGAGGAACACAATCAAAAAATGTTAGAGACCACTCTTCTAGATCATCTTGAATGGCTCTGGTTGCCTATGTTTAGGCAGTTTAATCATTCCACTTACTATAATGGGAAATTAATCATCTAGCTCACACATAGGCATCTGAATTTAGGTGAACTCTGAAGATTATTCTCACAGCTTATTTTTGGGTGGTTAACCATAAGATCCTGATAAATTCTTTAATGTACTGTCTGTAGTAACACCACAGACACCTCTGTTTTGTGAGATATTAGTAGTAGATATACTGCTTCCTTTCCTTCACAGAAAAATCTTGTAGAGGTTTTTATGAGTGTGTGAAATCTGTAGGGTCCTGTTGAAAGACATCTTGAAATGTTTATAATCTGATTTTCATTTGCATTAAGCATACTTTATACCTTTTGCAGTAAACCGAAAATCTTTCCTCTATCACTATGAGATGTCTGCAAAAGACCTTTAATGTAAATGAGAATACGGCCCTTGAATTACATATATAATTATGAAACACCGAGTGTAATAAAAGTATTAAACTCCTATTGTAAATTTTTTTTTGTTAATTTAAAAATGTTATGATTCACTATATGTCTATAATGCTTTTCACATTGGCTAGCTGTGTACTCTTAAGCAGAAACATTCTCTCAGTTTCATGTATAGTTTAAGGTATATTTTATTAATAATAAAAATAAGGTTTCAATAAAGTAAATAAGAATGATATGAATTTTGTAAATGTACATGAAAAGTCTTCGAAAAGGGATAAAATGAGCTATTAAATACAGAAAGATTTCATTTACTATTAATTTCTATAGATGATAAATAGGCTTGCTTTTGTTTGTTTTTATTAGGAAATTCTGTTATATTTCTACAGAAACCTGTTAGTTTTGTCCCCATTAAATTATGTAGCAATTTTCGGGAATGGTTTGTAGATTATGTYCAAATATATAAAAGCTTATATAAGGGAAAAACAAGGCAAAATTGGGATGAAAATTGTATTCCTCAATTCAATAGTTTTGTAGTTTGAAATTAAGTTCTTATTTCAAATTCAGCAAATAAAATCCAGCTGTATATTCCTGCCTACAAAAATAAAGAAAGAAATGAGTAGAGGTAATACTACCACTCCCCAAGACTATATAAGAGCAAGAATGCCTTATTTTTGAGCCATTTCTCTTTCCACTCTTTGATCACCTCTCTGGATCATAGCAGGGGTTGGGAGCTTATTTGCAGACATTTAGTTTGTAGGAATAGCAAAAAGGAAAGCATTATTCTGTGCCCTGTGACTTATGCAAATTCCTGTCTCAGAGCAGAAGGGATGCATGCCCCAAAGTTTGTCAATAAAATGAAAGGAGAGAGATAAAAATTCTTATAGGTCATGGTTTTGTATTTATCAGCAAAGCAGAGATTCATTCTTATTCACAACAAATCCTCCATATAGAAGAGAAAAAAAAAATCTTCTGAACTTCTCTACCAATTCAAAAGGATCCATAATACACGCAGCAAACACACACTGGATTATCATTTGCCAGTTTAGTATTTACTGGACAGGTCCATGAGAATTGAAAGAAAATGTTTTTTCTACAAGTAAACCCCATATATATATATATATATATGAAAGCAAATTAATCTTTTAAAACTATTTGATAATGTCTATTGTCTCAGATCTTGAACCCTATGTCCAGCCCAGTAACAGAAGTCACTAATGTCCCAAAAGCAGGACCCATGCTTTGCTTTTATGAACCAACAAAGGGTTTTTGGAGAAAAAAATGTCAGTGGGTGATGTTCCTACAGGTAAATAATAAGGTGACCTGTTTCTCCTTCCTTCCTTCCAGGGATGTGACAGGGTGTGCTACCTACATGAGCTTGTGCATGGAAGAAACACTCCTGATGTGCTCAATGGGCACCTAGGACAAAATAAAATGCTTTGTTTTTTTTGTTTGTTTTTTTTTTTTTTTTTCTTGGAACGCCAGGATGACCACTGTCTTCTGGGGCTGTTTGGGCCAAGCTATAACATCAGATCGCTGTTACGCATGGCCGGATGGAGATCAGTGTCAGCACCAAAAACGTAGCTCCAGGTCAACACAAGCTGGACATAGAGGTTTTTTATTTGCTTTTGGTCTGTGGTGAACTTCATGATCCACATCTACACCATGCCAGGTATCTGCACTATGTTTACTGGAGCTAGAAAGGAGATTTTCAATATATTTTCATGTGTTCTGTGCTTTCTCTAGCATAGGTAGGCTGTACTTTTGCCACTCAGCTGCCAAATCTGGCACCACAATGTGCTTAACCCTGAAGGTAGCTAAGTTGGGTTTTGTGGATTTTTTTTGTGTGTGGTTTTGTGGTTTTTTTTTAACGAGCATATATTTCAGTTAAGCCCTAAGTCTTTTCATCTTTAATAAAAAAGATGACTTGCCTACCTCACCTTCCTCAAAAAAACAAAAAAATTTTGCAGCTATTTCTGGAAATGTTTAATCTAAATGTCTCTTCTACAAGAACTGCATTTTATTACATTTCCACAGAATGATATTTTTTTTWAAAAAGATTGTGATATTTCTTTTCATTTATAAGATAGTTGAAAGTCTCTCAAGTATTTGGATATTTACRTTTTGAGCCAAGTGAAATAAATTGAAATGAAAAAGCTTCAGAATTTTTCATTAAAAAATATTATTTGGGGGGCTTTTTTCTTGTGCTTAATCCACCTCTAATTACCAGACTGTTGCCATGTGCAACACAGAGAGCAGAACTGCAAGGCCTCCATGGGTTACTTAAAATAAGTTTGAAATAAGACTGTCACAATAAACAGACACTGTTGCACATCAAAAGCTTAGAGCAAA
Organism: Oceanodroma leucorhoa; assembly: GCA_030449065.1. Lineage (NCBI taxonomy): Eukaryota > Metazoa > Chordata > Aves > Procellariiformes > Oceanodroma > Oceanodroma leucorhoa. The sequence continues at coordinate 3,550,257 of JASVER010000035.1, forward strand.
ACCAATGATTTTCTATACCATTTCACCAGATAATAGGTTTGACTCAAAAGACCTGCATGAAATTGGCTTCATTCCTACTTATCTGGAACCAGTTATTTGAATTAAAAGACCAGTTTTACCAGTTAAGTATCGCTCGAGCATATTGGCATAGAGAAGGGAGTTCAGCTGTCGCTAGCTGCAATAATGTTGGTTTTAGAAATTAAACAAAACTTCCCTGCTAATTCCGCCTCTAACACCCATTTGATCACTTTCCCTGTTTCAGAAAAGGTATAGAAAAGAAACCAGCTCTCTGTTCCAGTGGTCTCCAAAGCAGGATGCATGCACCCCAGGTGATGCGCAAGGCAAACCGTTGGGTTACGGGAAGAGGATTTTAGAACTTCAGCAGTACATGTCCATAAATTGTAAATAAATAAGTATACATCTACCCAGATGTGTGCTCAGACATTTTTTACTGATGGAGTGTGTAATTAAAAAAATTCAGAGACTTATTCTGTTCTATAGGCTTCTAAAGTAAATTCTAGGTAATGCATACATTTCCACACCTGATGAAGAGCAAAGTTCCTACCTTGGTACGGGATGTAACTTTGCTTTATGTCCATGTGTACAAATGAATGTGTGCATGTATGTCTGCACGTTAGTGGCGAATACTGTTTATGTTAACTAATGTGTGTACTAGCCTGTGGAAAGAGCAGGTGCTTTGYACACCTGCATGGTGGTGAATAGTTAGATATATGTAAAGAACTCACAATTTTTGTGGGGAACTGCGGTGAGAAAAATGCAGCTCTATTTTGGTGTTTGAAGCCTAGTATCAGTTACTGGGGGGGGAAGGCAAATGCTCTGTGGATGAAGCATTTAGGCTCTTCATCCGTCACAGTGTTTCAAACTGGAGCATGGATTTGAAAGATGTGTTTAAAATTTGAACAGAACAGGTTGTTTAGCTTGTAATGAACTTTTCTCATTAAATATTCATTTCACTGATTAAGTTTCTTTTCCTCTCCAGTCCTTCATGTTATCTCCCAGGCTAAAATATCAATTAATTTAGATGTGTAAAGTTCTCAATACCTTCCCTGCACATCGACAAAGGGGTGGAAATACCATAGAGGATTCTTAAATGTCATGGCTTTGACCAGGACCATTTTATTGAGCACAGGCTCTAGGAAATGCAAGTCCCACAAATATCCACCCATCTCCTTCACAACCCACTGTAGAAGAGGATAGACAAGGTCATAGGTAAAGAGAAACCTCTTCTAGTGGAACTGAAAAGCACCAAGGTGGGGTTATCAACAGAACTGCACGACTGAATAAATTTCTGCTCAGAAGTCAAAGGGCAGGTGTTTTCAAACCCAGATACACGAATTTGAATATTGATTCAGCTTAAATAAGAACAACAGCTGATTAAATTAATTTCAATCCTTGCATTTTTCGGCTTTGCTATTACTGAAACAGGAAAGAAGTGCTGATAAGAGAGGTCTGCTGTGTGTTATTTATGTCCTCACTAAAGATTTTGCAGGAACTTTTCTGGAGGTGTCCAGCTGACTTTGCAGATCTTAGTGTTTGGAGGTGACTTCTGAAGAGCCATGAATATTTTTGGCCCAATATCCAACGAGGTCGAGATGCTGAACATATTGAGTGTTTACACATTGCAATCTAAAGTGCCCTGAAAGCAGATTTCAAACTGGTATATAGAACAGAAGGCAAGATTAAAAACCGAAACCAATCATCTGCTTTAAAATTATAATTAATGTAGAGAGACTAAAGAACCTCCATAATTTCTGTTGCCTTGAACATCTTTCCTGAATCCACGATTCTAGTAAGGAAAAGGAATGAATTCACAGGAAAAACTTTCCAAGTCTACATCTTCTTTACAGGTATTAAAGTACCTGCAAATATTTCTAGCATTTATTGCACTGTGATTAAAAGTAGTCAGAAAATTCACTTCTCTTATGGAAAATGCTGATTTTTATTAGAGAAAGGAAAAAATATAATCACCAGAAAAAATAAAATATTTTGCTTTTATAATATGGCCATGATGCCATGTGTATTTGGGTATCTATCTCATGCTTTTCTTCTCTTCCACCACTAGGATTTGACATAAACTTTTTCCATCCTCAAAGGAGGGATGATATTGCATTTGATAGACCTCTCCAGGGTACCATATAATTTGGCTGGAGGASATGCCAAATGCAGTGTATTAGGATCATGAAGCTCCTGAACTTTAACTGCATTTAGCCATAGAGTATCATTCCTGAATCAAGTATTTCTCAGGGGTGGCAATAGTGCAAACTGGTCTTAATACCTCTAGACCTTTTCCAGGTCTACATTTCTGTGATTCTATTTCTCTGGAGTTTTTTAGCAAAACCCAAACAAATTAACCTTAAAAAGATACCCCTATGCTTTTTTTGGGGGGAAAAAAAAAAGAGGGAAAAAAGGAGGACTAGGCATTTTATACCAAAAAAAAAAAAAAACCCAAACAAAAAAAAAACAAACAGAAAACAAACCCATAAAACTTTATTTTCCAATGATTAATTTTTTCATTAAAAAATTAAATCATTGGTCTGGGACTAATCCCAGTCCCAAAGCCAGGCGGCCTTGGTGAAACCTACACATCAGATGATCTAAAGCAAAATCAAAGAGAAAAGAAAAATCTAGCAGATGGCAGCAAAAAGATCACTTAGCAATTTTCTGACCCTGTAGTCCAGTGCTGGAGAATTCACGATCAGCCTTTCTGAAAGAGAGTCTTGCAAATTGCTTTAGCTCTGGTTTTATGTCTTGTATCGTTTCCTGCCAGTCCTTAAATAATACACCAATGATAATTTAGCAATTGTGAAAGAGCATATATKTATACATATAATTGCCCATGTTCATACATATTTTATAGATTTATTTATGTATATTATATAGGTACAATTTCACGTGTGTGTGTGTGTGTGTATTTACATATGTTTATACAAAGTCTTATGTGATCTACTGTGAGAAACTAAAGGTGCTCCAGAGGTCAGAAGTTTTTCTTTGTAGAGAATACTTGGCTCTTCTTTTTTTGAATGCGTAAATTCTTTTTTGCTTTACGGGTAATAGTTCTAATCCTTGTCTTCTACATTACTGTTATTCACCCTATTTCCCCAGACACATTTAGTTAAATGGCTATCAACAGCAGACGATTAACATAAGGGGACAAGGGGATGAGTCAAAACATAAATCAGACAATAATGCTGTCTTCAGCAGAGAAGAGCATATCGACCAGCATGACAGCTTCTGCAAACTAATTATCAAAGCAACATTCCAATGTAATTGTGAAACAAGCAATATCTTTTTCCCCCTTTGCTACTTTAGTTAATGGCCGTATATTAAAAGAACATGGAAAGGACAAAAATAATAATAGCAATAATCTCGAGCATGAAAGCAACCCAAACAGTAACTCTATTTCACTGAAACGGCTCTCCTCGTTTGTAGCTTCCATCTGCCATGAGCAAGTGGTGCAAGAAGCTGCAATTACTTCCGTGGCCTTTTAATTCCCCTGCGTCTTCCTTCTGTCCACATTSCCCACATTTTTATTTTACTTTTTTTTTTTTGTCTAGCTTCTGAGGAACTGTGGTTTATGAGATCACAATACATTTCTGGTTTTCTATCCTTCTTTCAGGTGAGAAATGTGCTGACTAATTACAACAAAATATCCCAAGGTAGGAAGAAGGGCACAGAAGAAAATCAAATAAGTATATTTGTATGTGTTTCAAGAGTAGAAATGTCCAGACGAGAAAATACGGTAGTGCTTTTGCCATATAGAAAAACTAGCAAGTTCAAACTCTGATAGATGGCAGAAAAATTTGAGACAGTATAATAAGGTCTTGCTTCATTAGTGCCTCCTTACTAGTTTTTCCCAACAGTAGTAATACTCCCTCAGTTCAGAGAWGTGGATCAATGCCTGCCTCTCCTTGTTAGCCTGCTATATAGATGAGAACTAAATGGCATGTAATATATGACTGCAGACATGGACATCCAGAGCAGATGCAGTTGTTCCAGAACAGGGTTTTAGTTCAGCAGCAGAACTGGAGGATCCTGGGTCATGGTTCCCAGCCCTGATACGTAGGAGACCTTGTCATATGTGAAACACGGCACTAAAGCTGTGAGGAGAGCAGTTAATACGGCTATAYTTGGTGTACGTCAGAACACTCACTCTTGATATCAGTGTTGCATATTGGAGATGTTGTARAAGGCCTGAATATGGTTTACTTCTCATTTGAATACATAAGTAAAGCAATTATGATTTCTCATGGACTTTAAACTTGGATCTATGCAGGAACATTAAAACCTAAAACTATGTAAATAAAATATTTCAGTGTGTGTTTCTTAAAGACTGATGGACATGACRGCTGAATTTGAAATGGAGGTTCAAGTTCAGGGAAGACTTACATGTACTGTGCTGACGCCAACAGGACCATGAACCATGCCTATGAGCACTTCAGTTAGCAAGCTTTAGCAAGCAACAGCGTATGCACAGTTTGTCTGAGTACTGGGTTTCAGTTTAGACATGGGATTTTCTTGGTTTCTATAATATTGAATGGGATTATCTGCAAAGAACACCAAAGAGAGATCATATTTAATGGCACTGGGCCCCTGAGGATCTKGAAATTCAGAGCTACCTAAACCTGAAATCATTATACATGTGAGCAGCTATTACTCTGAATAATATCAAATGGGAATACTTGTCTTCACAGTGAATATTTCCACCTTCTAAGCAAAATACATGATAATTAGAATTGGTTGTGGTAAATATAGCTACTCTAGCAAGAATTCTGATGGCTTAAGTTAGACAACTTCAATCCTCATGTGAGTGAATATCAGAAGTTTCATTGTCATGCAATCCCTGAATCTGCAATTAAGCAGAMATTTTCTTTTTTACAAAATAAAATGTTGTGAGTAATAGTTAGCATACAGATGAAAAAGTGTGTCTAGATTTGTTCTCAAAATTTGGGACACTTTATATTTTCAAGTCACARTTCTAATGTTCATAAACTGACAACTCACAGTCCAAAGCTGTAAGAAATAATGACACGTAAGGATGTGGCTGAAGACATGTAGCTTCAGAATGAAAATGCTCCTGTATTTTAGTTATTTTTTATGACAAACACTATTTTTATGACATGGCCAAAAAAGATTCTTTCAAGCAAGCTGAAAATCTCTGATAAAAATATAGCAGCCAGCTCATCAATTAGTGTAAACTGTCTTAGCTCCATGGATATCAACAGAACTTAGCCAGTTTATACCAGTTGAAAATTTTTTGCTGAAACTAAATACATTCAATTATTGTGCAGAACAAAAAAAATAACTGCATCTACTTTTAAATATATTTATTATRTTTTTCTAGTCACACACTAGATTTAACACAGTAGAGTCACAACTGAATATAACATCCACTCCTAAATTAAAAATTATAATGCTGTATTAACATGTTTTTTAATTCAGAGATTCTAAAAATTACATTATTTCAAGTCTTAAAAAAAAAACCCCACTTATTAACTTCCTTCTAAATTACTTAAATGAATTTTCCAGGCAATTCAGCTCAATAATGAGGTGAAGATGGCTTTGTATCCATTTGCATCAAATCACTAGATTAACACTCTCATAACATCATCCCAAAAAATGTTTCTCTCACACTTGACCTACTTATAGGCCTGGAAAACACAATCCAATATACTTTAAGAATAAATAAAACTATGTCATCATCACCCTTCCTCCCCACCATGATTCCTTTTGTTATTGCTCCTTTTTAAGTTCTGTAGAATTTTCCTGCTCCGTATTTTACCAGAAGTTGAATTTGTGCCCTAAAAGGCACCTGGCCTTAAGCAAAATAAAATGCTATCCCTTACTAATCCACGGAACAGATGCAGCAGAGACAACAAAAATAAAAACATTTATGTCGCCTTTGCGCTGCTCTAACCTTTTCACAAAAACASCAGTGCTTGGGAGGARATTCCTCCCCAGATGCAGGACTTGGTACTTCCTTTTATTGAACTTGAGGAGTTTCCCATGGGCCCAGTTCTCCAGCCTGTCAAGGCCCCTCTGAATATCAGCAGACCCGCTGGCGTATCAGCTACTCCTCCCAGTTTTGCATTGTTTGCAAACTTGCTGAGGGTGCAGTTCATCCCATCACCCAGGTCATTAATGAAGATGTTAAACAATCTGACCTCAGTATTAAACCTTGGAGTTCACCACTAGTGACTGACCTCCAGATGGACTTTGTGCCACTGACCACAACCTTCCAATCCCAGCACACCAGCCAGTTTCCAATCCAYATCAGTATCCATTTCTCCAGCCCGTATTGCACCGGTTTGTTTATGAGGATATTATGGAAKGCAGTGTCAAAGGCTTGTGAAAGTCAAGATAGAGAATATCTATGGCTCTCACCCAGTCCACTGAGCTAGCCATTTTATCATAGAMGGCTATCAGGCTGGTCAGGCATGATTTCCYTTTTGTAAATCCATGCTGGCTACTCACAATCACCTTGTCCTTCATATGCCTAGAAATGTTTCCAGGATTATTTACTTCACCACCTTCCCAGGGACTGAGATGATGCTGACCTGCCTCTAGTTCCCTGGATTGTCCTTCYTGAAGACTGAAGTGACGGTCATCAGGCACGTCTCTTATCACCAAGACGTTCCAGAGATAATTCAGAGTGGCCTCACAAGGAACACGCAACGTAACCAATGTTGGACTGCCCTCTAATCCTGACCCATAAACTCTCAACTGGATCATCTTCTGGTCCTAGGCAGTGCACCATGCATTCCCAKTGCTCTCTCCCATCAAGGGTAACTCCCCCTCCTTGCTGTCCTGGCYTGTCCTTCCTAGAGAGCCTGTATCCATTCATGGCAGCACTCYGGGCATGTRAGCTATCCAGCCATGTTTCTGTAATCCCAATGAGATCATAGTCCTGCATCTGCACAGGAATCTCTTGTTTTCTCCTGCTTGTTCCCAATGCAGCATGTAGTAGTGTACAGGTCTTGCAGAGACGCACCCAGTCATGCTGATTTCCCAGAAAATGTATGAGTAGCTTTCCCCATAATGTTATCCTGCAGGCAYTTCTTTATGTGCATATGCTTGAGGTGGATCCCTTTCAGCCCTGTTTTGTTCATTTAGACACCTCTTGTCCTTATCACCCTGTCCCCTTTGCTTGCCAAGCTGGTCCACCAATTCCTCATTTGACTGTGGGTCATCATCTCACTCCACTGTTGTGTCTRGTTTAAAGTTCTCCTTACCAGCTCAGCCAGCCTGTTGACAAAGATGTTTTTGACCCACTTATTTGTCTCTTCATAATGGTCTTCAGTCATCAAAGGTCCCATGATCACAAAAACCAATCCCTGTTTCCAACATCAGCCGCACAACGAGTTGTTGATACTCAGGATCTGTCTGCTCCTCCTCAAGTTCTTCCCTTACCAACAGAATCAAGGAGAAAACCACCTGGACCCCCAAGCCCTTGATCATTGCCCCCAGAGTCCTCTGCGGGCTCAGATTCATCAAACTGCAGAAATGTAATCTACAGAGRCAGTGCTTCACCCTAAACTTTAACTCTGTTATGCAATTACGATACAGTTTTCAAAAGGGCTGAGGAAATTTCCARTGGGAATTGAACTCTCTTAGAAGTGCTTTTAAAAATCCAACCATATTTATTCTGTTGCAGGTTAAATGTCAGAAATTATATGGGCCTTGCTTGTAAAAGTCAAGACATTATAAGCTAAAACAAAGCTCTCAATACTCACCTATAAATCACACATCTGCAAGTCTTCACATAAAGCAGCTATTCCACAGGAAACATAATGAAAAGCAACATTCCTTAGTTCTTCGGTTTCCTCTGGAAAATTTGCACATGAAATCTATCAAAACTCGTATGAATTGAGATAATTTTGGAGATAATTTGGAAATGTCTCCCTTAATCTGAGCTATTTCAAACAGTGAAGATAAATGAACTTTGAAGTTTCATATGGAGGATAGTCAATTGGAAATTAGCTCTTTTTTATTAAGAGGAAACAGATATGAGGCATTAATTATTAGATAATCATTAGGTTTAAATTAAGACTAAATAGAAGGAAAAAGAAAATCACAGAACATGTGAGTAGTCCACACACAGGAATGGTGGTGACATGTTTTTGGTGAAAAGCTCTGAGGTGGCCTTGCCATTCATGAATGAATTAGGAGGTAGATTATATGGTCCTTTCTATAGATGCTAAAGACTAATCCCACCAATAAGATTTATGGCTGGAGAGGAAAACGTGACCATGCAATTTAAATACACACATACATAAATATATACATACATGCATGTATGTATGTGTGTGTATATATATATGTATGCATATGTATATAGATGTATGTGTGTATAAATATATATTATATATATAAATGTGTGTATATATATCCTGCTTGGTTGCATTTGCTGTTTTATCATTTAAAGGCAGAGAAAAATCCAAACCATTCATCTAAGCTTTAAACAACTGCCATAACATAATTTGGTTTTTACACATATATGTGTTTACACTCATATATGTCTATGTCTATATCTATGTTTCTAAAAAAAATTTTATGAGGGGACTCCATCAAAGAGTCTGTGTGCCTCTACAKACTCACCAGCGCCAGTGCAGCCTTCTCCATGCTTTCAGCCACGTGTCRTTCATTCATGCCCAGACTTGCTCAAACGCTGTTCTCTGCAAGCCTAGTGAGAAAAATGTGCAGCTTAGGGCTGCCAGTACAATGGGAAAAAAATATCTCCTTAGTAACGACCTGTTCCTGCTCCCATGGTGCTGCAATTGATTGTAAAGGGAGTTGGACTTACTTCTCAGTACCCCCCCGGCTTTACATACACATTGATTAACGCAGAATAGACCAGTTTCCCAGCCCCACTTATTCAAATAATACCAGAAGAATGAAATCTAATCTGCCTAATGGAAAAAATTAACCAAGAAAGAATTTTGATGACTGTAAAGTGAGTAACAATTAAAAAAAATGAAACACAAATAACGTAGCATGTTAGTTCTTTCTTCATCTCTCTTTCTTAAATAGCACATCAGCTGTCATCTCTTCTCACTCAGAAACCCTAAACCCCACGAGATCCTGCTTACTTGAGTAAATTAATTATTTAGTGAGTGATGGATTACATGACACTGAAGTAGCTAAAAATGCCCCAAGGAGGTGATGAAAAAGTAGAATCTGTGAATCCATTTTTGGATGAAGAGAGGAGAAAATAGGCCAGTTGTTTCCAAGCCTGGTCGCAGGTGAAGGCTAGAAAAGAAATGCTCCTTTTTAGGGCAGTCCATTGTGTTCAGTAGTTACTGTATTTTGGCATTTTGCATTCAAACTGTATTTCTCCTGTATACTCTGTTCCCAGAGGGATATTATTTTGTTATTGAACAGAGATTATCTTCTGGGGAGATAATGTGCAAAGTGTGTTGGTATCTCTGAGATTTCWCACAAGGTGTTCCAATTTCTGTTCAGTTTGAAGTGTTCATTCCTCAGTTTGCTTGATGAAAAGGATCAGTCAGTTATGAGCGTTTACACTTCATGTGAGTTACTACGTATACCCAAGAAGGATCTTGCAAGTCAAGTTGATATTAAATTTTCTAGTTGCTTTTGTTCTCAAGTTTTGGGTAAGAAAAGGAATTATTTCCCTAAAGAAGCTAAGTTTTTCTGCATAAATAAAAACAACAAATAACAGGTGTTCATCTGACCATAATATGCTATTCCAAATCACTTGGATGTCTTAAAGCTGTAAGAAAATTTAGGCCCATCACACAAAAAAAAACGGTATTTCTGGTCAAACTGATACATTTAATTTTTTTAGTTTAATTTTTTCCCCAGTGTCGTGCAGATCTGGCTCTGAAAGCACAGGCTCGCTATGTTAAGAGCACCAAAGAAGGACAGGAGAGCACGTTGGAACAGGCAGCTCTTCCCTAGCTAGAGCAGGGCTCAGGACTCCGATGTGCCCCTGCACACAGCCGTAYGGTGGGCTGGCAACTACGGCTTGGAAGAAGAGAGTAAGCACTGAGAAAGGCTGATTAATAACTACAGGTAATTACTCTGAAATCTCCACAGGGGATGTCACGGAGTGGGTAAAGCACTTAAGAAAAGTAACCGCAGTCTTCCTCTAACTGAAAAGATTTACCTTAGTTAGAGCTGATGTGCAGGGAGACGGAGGAGCACCCCTGGATAGAACAGAAAAAGCAGTGGGGATGATGCCAGCAACTTGCTTAAAAGTCTGGAAGAAAGAGGCCTGTGAAAGCAAAATCAGGAAGCCAGTGGCCTGCATGACTAAATTAAAATGGGATCTTAAAGGTGGGTATATGAAAGGTTTATGTTAATAAAATAGATGAAAGGAAATGAGGGTTGATGACTGCTGTAAATTGCCACTGACCCAGGATCACAAACTGTGTCCTTGCCTCAGTTCCTCAGCACCACGAATATCCCTGGAGTCCCACTGAGACCAAAAGTTCAAAATAAAGGGTCCAAAATATAGAACCYGATACATCCTACAATTGATCCCTGCTTCAGAGATATCAGTACTTCCTGTGACATTAATAATGCAGAATACTGTGAACTATAGGATGGATAGAATTGGTGATGGATTTTCCAGCAGAAAATGCAGTTTTAATGCACTTCAGGTTAGGAGGAAGGAGATTTAGTAAGAAATCTTCAGGTTTTGCCTAAGACTCCCATTACATGCTAGCATCTACAATTAAATACATTCTTTCAGGCACAACTGGAATTAGGAGTGAATGAATATTGTCCCCAGCTAAATTAATCCATCAATAAATTGTTTGATGCTAACAGAAAAAAGGTGAATCTTAACCAGGGCTGTACTCTTCAAACTGTATTGTTATCTGTATGTGCCTTTATCTGTAGGCTGTTTTGTTGATCCTTCCTATAYTAATTAGCTATGTAATGATTTTGGACAGTCCATAAACTCTTCACCACAATAAATGAACACTGTAGAAGCCCAGCTCAGGAAGTTGTAGAGGATGGTAGGACATGATGGTATTGTGATACTCTTCGTATTTCTTGTCAGCAAACAAATATAAATCTTTTTTAAAAAATCTTTATTTTCAAACAAAGGCTGGAATCCCAGTAGTATACCCACCTCTACCCTCTTGGTTTAAGAGTTACACAGGACAGCTCTGGTTAGTAGGCTATGGTGGAAGAGATGTCTGAAGTTCGCCTGTCAGACTGCATTGAGGACTTCATGCAAGTTGTTTGCTTTTTCATTTTAAATGGCAACTTGTTCCGGGACATTAATACATACACTTATATTTTACTCTAAAAATTAGCAGTTATTCCCATTCTCTTATCTATTGTCACRTATAAGACATAAAGCTAGTAAAACAAAAAAGTCAGAAATAAGAATAGCATTTTTTGCCTTAGTGAAATACTGCAACAAGGTGATATCACCAGGTTAAACCCTTTTACCTTGAATTGGACATGAATAATTCAAGCCTTCAAATTATTGTTCAGCCGCATAACCTTGTCTGTCAGTCAGCAAAGGCCATCTTTCTGTCCCTGTCTAAATTGAATAGGTGTTGATTCCCCTCCTCCCCACTCTGCCTTTTCTGTCTGAGACTTAAATTTACATGGACGTGCTGCTTAGCTGTGGCGACTTGCGTCTGAGCAGGTCTCCACCTGACAAACTTTGTCTCTTCGTATCTCATCAGTAGCTATCAACAATCAAGATACATGAAAGCTTTGCTGATTATGTGTTATTGAAGTAATAACGAAATGCCTCATTTGAGCTTGCTTCTTTCATGAAGAAGAAAAATCTAACATAAAATTATTTGCAAACTGTAATATCTTCAAATGATACCAAGTGTGGTTGTAAAATTTGCAAAAAAAAATACACCCTAGCTCATGAGCACTTGCAAATGATTATTTTATTAGCTGTTTTTATAAACACTGCTGGGGTCCAAAAAACAAGGATGATAATCTTTCAATTTATAATTTTTCCAGATTTAGGTTCTGTACACACTGTAAACAAGGAAAATATATGAAATAAATACACAAAAAGGAATTCACATCTTCAGTATTTGCATTTGTTTAGATTGAAGTCTAAAATCTGCTGCCATTCAYGTGCTCGTGAACGTGAACTAAAAAAAAAACAAACCCCATCCCTAGCTTTTGGCTCAGATACAACTCACCAATCAATTATCTTGCTTGATTTGAATATAAGATGACATAAATCTGTTTGTTGTTATGTTTTTACATCAGTTCTCGTAATAGGGTCCTGGCCCACAGCTGGGACCTGGGTGCTATTGACACAAACACAGTAAAGACCTTATCCCGAGTGATCTCTTGCATGTCAGAGGAAATTCACAAGAGATCAAAGCCAACATGTCAAATCTCAACCAGGACCTACATCCAGACAAAACAACTTATCTGACCTGTCTCTGCATGTTACAATGCGTACAAACTGTGTTCAGGTTTCTGCATTTCAGCTTTAAAATTTCTTAACAAATTTACCCTTTTCTCCTCTTGCATTTATAGTGGTACAAAGAGAAAGGGCAACATGGCCAAATATGATTTCTATGATTTACTCCTTTGTCTGGATCACCAACCAGGAAATTTCAATGGTCATGCAGTTCATCTCACCCAGTGCAGCAACATGACTCATGTATTGAGGCTACTTTAATTCTAGTTATCCTCAAGATCAGAAGAGGAGAGAGACAATTTACAGGTACTTTTTCACTGTTTTAGGCAACGACAATGCCCAAATTGGCTGAATCCTGAAATATTACTCAGTTGCCTTTTCCTGACCCATTCAGACTGGTTGTATACTTCCTTTGCCACTTCTGGCRCCTGCAATTCCTTTGAGGCTGCAACCAGAGAGTGGTTCTGGCTCTTCAGACTCAATGCAGTACAGCAGCAAGGCTGTCCTCAGTGACGAGAAAAACACGGAGTTTTTGTAGCTTCCCTTCACTGCTTTTACTGGCAAATAAAAAAGGAGACAATTTGCATTACAAAATAATTCATAGCTCATTTAAAGACACAGGAAAGTTATTAGGCTGTAAACACAGATTTAACCTATATTACATGACCTGTAGTAGCAGCYGTAAATTTATCAGCCTACTTGGAAGCAATTCAAAGCAGATATGTGGAGGTGAGCAACATGGGAGAGTACAAAGGTGCAACGCTTGGCTTGAAATCTGAAATCCTTCAAATTTTGCCAAAAACAGGAGAAAATAATAATAAAAGATAATTTTTTTTTGTTTCAAAATCTCACAGCCTAATTCATGAAGATAAGGCAGACTATCTTGATGTCTTCTACTTCAGGCTGGGTGACATTTTAAAAATTTTTTTTGGTAAGCTACGCTTCAAACAAATACAAGATTTTAGGTTCACAGCAGAAGGGAAATGGGACAAGATTACTTTATCTTTACTCAGGATTCAAACTTTTGGAGTCCTGAGCTTACAAATGCCTTACAGGTCTTATGCAAGCCTGCTAAGCCAGGGCAAAATAGTGACCTCAAAATGTCTTCAAGGAATATTTAGCCCATTAAATATTCTGGCTGAGAAATGAAAACTAAAAAGCTCCATCTGATCTMATTTAGCCCACCTTACTCTTGAAGTAGCTTCTCACACAGGTGTTAGAGGGCAACATTTGGGGCCAACGGAGTGGTTCATCTTTACATCATTGACAGCAAACTTGGAAATTTAGAATAGACATTTAAATGTATATGCATTTTTCAAAGGGAAAAAAAAATCACACTATGATATTGGAACCGATGTCATGTTTCTAAAGGAAAAGAAAATGCTCAGTGTGTGACTTTGTAGATAAAAGAAGGAAGATGATTGCCACGCTTAAATAATAATGAGAAAGCTTCATTTTGGTTTCTGCATATCACGTTAGACCTGCAGATTTAACATGAGCTGCAAGAGTGAATTTTCCCTAGAGAAACCAAGCTTTCTTTGTGGTTTATCATAATGCTTAAGGTGTAACTAAAAGTAGACACCGTTGTCAAACAGCTGTCAAGGTGCTGGAAACAACAGCAATTAGAAATCTGGAAGGTGAGTTAAGAGAAYGGGAACAAAAAGTCACCTGCTTGCTAAAAATTAAGCATTTTTACTTTAGGAATAGATAATGATTCAAGGGAAAGAATTTTGATTTGCACCTAAAAYAGAAAAAGTGGGAAAAGGGAAGAGTGGAAAAAAGAGAAAGGGAAAAAACATAAAAGGAAAACTAATAAAATATTAATACAAATACAGAAAGGAGAAATATAAAGAAATTTGAAAGCAGAAATATAGAGTGAAAAAAAAAGGACAGAACAAATATATTTTGTTATCTCTATGACCCAAACAAATGACCCAATTAACTACCATAGAGCTTGCATAAAAGACAGAATTGTCAAAACACTAATAATACAGCTAATGGAAAGATCTAGGTACATGCTTAAGGACACAAAAAGTCTAGAGTAGAAGTACACCACGAATCCAGTGAAACCCTGTACACTCGCACAGCTTCCAAAGCCTCTTCTGTTTAAAGATAAAATAGAGAAGAGGCAGCGCACTGAAACACGGAAAAAAACTGGCAAAATATCATCTCCTGGGGAACCGTCACCTTTCAATTAAAAATAAAATCCCAGACTTAAGACTTGTCCCTTGAACTGGAAAAATAAACACTGGGAAGTGATGAAATCCTGCAAAGTCTCCCATCCAGTTCTAATTTTTCTTTTTCTGTGATTGCATTATCAGTTAGTCCTTAATATTCTAGTCTTGAGTTATTTTTTCCCCACGAGCATTGATTCATTTTGCACATTGGCAGGGTAGGACACACATTATACCTTCAAAATCACATTTTATTCTCCCTCATGCAATGTGCAGGCCTGGGGCTTATTCACCTCACACCATCCAAACCCTCCATAACTTCTCAACTCTTTATGGACTTTTCTGTGATGCTCATCCAAATGTCTAGCAGACATGCACGAATTCACCCCTGCAACCCCTCTGTGAGGCAGGACAGCATTTCTCATTCTCTTTGAATCTGATATGGAGATAAGCCACTGGGTATTATTGATGTGCAACATGATTCAAGGGCCTGTTTCAGACTGAAAGAAATCAAAGGAGTTTCTCCATTAACTTAACTGGGTTTTGAATTACCCTGTGTACCAAGAAATTGTCGTCGTTTTGTTTACATCAGCTCAGAATGCATCTGGGTTGGCCACTAGAATACTAGTTCCATCATTTTATGCCGTATAATACTTRAGGGAATACTGTAAGTTCTTTCTGTAATAATAAAGCCTAACTAGTACTCTAACAAAAAACTTGAGCTGGAGACGTGCTTTGACAGCAAGACCAGTGAGGGTCTATTCCCCAGAAGTAGTTTGCATGCAGTCACCCTGTGTTGAAGCCTGAGATAAATTACTGACCTTTCTGTTTGCTTGCTCCAGCAAGCAAATTGTTCAGTCCACTCTTAGAGACTCAACCTAAAGAGACTAAACTCAGGGCAGCCGCATCTAACCCCGTAAGTCTGAATTGCTTGAAAGAAATGACTGCTCACAAAGTGATGCACCTGGCTACACATGGCTAGATTGACTCTTTAGATATCACACGGCAGCTGGATATCACCTTACCGAACAGGCATGCCTAAAAGCTGGTTGTTTCAGCTAAGCCAGGTGTCTGGGCGCTCCCTCTTGTCACATGGAAGACTGGCATCATGAGAGAGTGACTCATCTGAAGTGTGGTGCCTCTCTTTCTCCATCACAACTTCTCTTAGTATGCATTATGGGATACTGGTCCATTATAAATAATATTAATACATTACTCCAGAGCAAAGTTTTGACCCTTTCCATTAAAACCTGTTCCTCTCTTAAATCACATTTTCTGTGCTGTTCACACAAAAAGCAAAACAAATGAATACGCAAACCTGCAAGCAGTTACTTAAAATCTTATTCTCTGTTTTGATTAGGGACTGTTTTAAGATACCGATTTGCCCACAGCTGGTGATAAACATTCAGTGGAGTCTGTTGTCTTTAAGGAACCTTGAATTCAGCATGGGGATGGCTTGCACTTCTAATTAGGGCATCTCTGGTCAGAGTTTAATTCACATGTCTTAAAACAGTTAATATATAGTGGCATTCAAGCTGAGGTTAATCATCCACAGTCTGCCCATACAAACGATTCAAGTAAAAAAACATGCCACTTAATGAGCCTGAATCAAACCTCAAAGTTAAATCAATGTACAACATACGGAAACAACTGTCCCTGACATTAATGGGGTTACTTTGGATTTACCACTGGTGCAACAGATTGAGATCTGCCCACTTATATTGCATTAATTCTGTATTGCTGTTACCATCTAATTATCTCCCTGATTGTCTTCTGACAAAGGTATCTATCTGTATGCCCAATCCCAATCCTCCTTGTCATCCACACTCATTAATATTAGATAATAGCAGAACACGAGGACGAGCTTACATCATCAGAGCAGCAAATCATATAGCCCAGACTTCTGTCTTCAACACTAGTCGWGAATAAATCTCTAGGAACAAAGTGAGCAAGGCAAATGTATTTGATACAGAAAGGTGTCAACAGAACAGGAAATTTAGATAATTCCATTTAAAATAATAATATTCTGAAGTTTACAAGACTACAGGATTTGGTTTTCACAGAGGAGAGATTTAAGGTGGAAATAATAGAAATAGTCCTTTTAAAAATAAAAATACTTCTTTTCTGACAGTTTGAAGAAGGCCAAATTCAACAGGAAAAGTAATAAAATAGAAAAGTAAAATTTTCAGGTTTTTTTCTTAAGCATTTCACTTATTCATTTCAAAATGCAGTTTCTTGTTTAGAAAACTACCAAACAGTAAGGTTTTTAGAACATAAATTAGAAATAAATTACATATATTTATCAGAACAAAATTTCTCCTTAGACCTGAAACTTTTTTTCACTATTGCTAATTAAAAAAGAATAATCATTTAGCATCTATTGCAAACCATTCTTTGTTATTATTAAGCCTAGCATTTTGTGGCTAGACGATGAATCGAAGGATCAGTTACTCCCACAACTTTCCAAACAGCTGGAACATGCAAAGCCTTAGTGTCCCAAACTGACAGGTATTTGCTTCTGGCGAGGGAGTGCTTGAGGGGACTGGACTCGGTAAGCTCATCCTGTAACACACCATAGGGATGTGTATGAARGTGAAAAAGTCAGATAGCACGACCCCGCTTCAGTGTTGCCTGAGCACTTCYCTCTCAGCACCTACGGCTGATGCTGCCCAGCTCCTCAGCAGCTGCGCCATCACTGGAGGATGATCCCAGGGAACTTTCAAAGGATACAGGAAGAAAATATTTTGCGGAAAACAGAACTAAGGAARGAGAAGGAAAAAAAAAAAAAAGGGCTTGTAAGGGGTTACGAGAACACAAATTGCAGAAATGGCAAGTGTTACTGTGTGCCTCTGGAGATGCGCTAGTGAGGAGAGTATGTGAGCAAACCCAGCAAGGCAGTTCTCAGGCATCGGGTCTGAAACCGGGGTCAAAGTTACTTTCCCCAGAAGAAAAAATCAGGACCTCTATATACTTTTATGTACCAGTTATAACCTAAAATATTTAAGATGATACAATAAAAATATTATTAATAATATGGAGCTTCTGATGCATGCAACAAAGTAACGGTTGAAATCGGTGGAGCTGGTTCTGGTAAAAAGCTGCRTTATCACAGTGGTGAATAGGGCTTAGGTTTATGCAGTGATGGGCTTTTAAGCTCACAGAGGCAGGCAAATCAGAGCTGAGCAAGTTTAATGAAGTCTTTTTGTATATGTGTTTTGAAATTCAAGAGCTGGTCTTATAACTAAAAGAGCTGCCTTAATGAAAACGGGGAAGGGAAGATCAGAGAAAGATTTATTTCCTATATACTTACTGTATTTTTCAGTTATATATATTTAATTTCATAACCTCAAGAGTAATAGCAGGAGCAAATATTTTGTTAGGCTAATGCATTATTAATCGTAGAATAAAGTCAGGCAACCAGACAAGTTTGGCATCTTATTCTAAGACCACATGAAAAACGGTGCACATAAATGACAGGCAAAATAAGCAACCTGGCATCTTATTGAACACAGAACATGATGTGTTGCAAAACCAAGAAGCAGCCCTGATTTATCCAGTGGAACCTGACATTTTCTACAGGCCAGCATTGGCTTAACATTAATTAAAGCTTCACATGAAAGTGTTATCTCTTTTTCCCCCTATTGTTCTCATGGTCTGTAACTTATTTTTCTGAAATGCTGCAGTTTGTGGGTATGTATAGAACTGAATGACAGACCTGAATAGCTGACTCCAAATGTCAGTATGTTCCTAGCAATCAAAACAGAGACTTCTCCTTTATTAATAATGTTACACAGTTTTATAGAAGTGCATGTTAAACCTGTGGCCTTCATAAAGTCACTAAGAGTTTGGATTTTGGAGTCACTAAGAGAGAAAGTTGGATTTTAAAGAACAAAGTACGTAAAAATGAGGAAAAATTCTTTTTTGTTTCCCTCTGACAATTACTTCTTTTTCTGTTGATGAAGAGGCAGCAAAGAAAGAAGTCTCTTTCTTTTAAATATCAGTTGACAATATTATGACATTTTGCCTGGATCTTTGAAATTCAAAATACAAAATTGGTCTACTCTTGAATGACACACATATGCACAGCATTGCCACTGCTTCCTGCCCAAATAATTCATGTTCTTTGTACTCTTGTAAGAAGGGTTAAATGTTAACTTGATTTTTTCTATGCTCATACAGCAGTTAGTTAGCACAATGAAGAACAAATCCTAAAAAAAAATGTGACTAACATTTATCTTGTCTAACTCTAGCCAGTTAAAACTATGTGTTTCTAGTCATAGCCCATTATTTAAACTGTCTCCACAGTCATGGGAGAGAGGAAGGTACCACCAGAGAGGAATTCATCCCATCCTAAAATAGATATTTAAAATGTGTGCAGTGAATCATTCTCTGAAGAGACCTTGTTCCCTCCTTTTATTGGAGATGAAATTTAGGTGACTACCTTAATTAAATGACTAATTTTTATATGGCTAAAGTTAGGTGAGGTGAATCCCAGATGAAAGGAAGAACATTACAAAGCTAATTACATCTGTCTTTTTTTTTTTCCTTTGTAAAGCTGGAAGGAAAAATTCCATGCTTGGGATCTGCATGTATTTCTGCTGTCTGTGAAAAGGGACACCAGACAGGCACAACACAATGAGTGCTGTAGGAAAAGAGGTATCAGGAAAAAGAAAGGGAGAAGTGTCAAATGATTTCTATGGACCTAGTCATAACCTGGGACAAGTATAAAAGTAAGCTTACATTACGAAATCCACGCCATACCTGTATTATTCAGAAATTGGTTTRGGTTTCTAAATGGAAAATAATTTGGTGGGATTCCCACTGGTTAAAAGCATACATCTTGTCAAACTCTATCTTGGATTCCTCTCATGACTTTGAGGAGGTAGCCCGRGATATGTCCAGACCATCTGTATCCCAGCCAAGTCCCTGTGCCAGTCAATACAGGAATCTTAGAGCTTCAAACATCTCATTTAGGGAGCTTGTGCAAGGTTGAGCAATTTATGTCCCCAAAATACAGCCCTTGTATCCTCCATGAAATCATTTCCCCATCTGTAAGATAAGCACTGTAATACTTATTTCTCTTGCAAGGGTGCTAAAAAGCTTATATCTTAACTCCCAGCATTTGCTTTTTATATACCTTGTACGGGAACTGCTACAGAAAATAAAATATATTATAAATTATTAACACAGTCATATGCTTTTATGGAACAGCATGAACTAGTAAAGAATAAATATCAATTCATATATTGAAAAAGCACAGCATATTTCAAAAAAAAAGAATAACCATTTTCAGGTATCATTATAATTATCTATATATTATCTYTCAAAATAATTCAGTAACTTTGAGAAGAATCACATAAATTTCTTTGTGATTGTACAGAAATTGACAAAAGATAAGGATTTCGGTTGTCAGCATCTTATTCATCCTGCAGTCTTAGAATATTTATACAAGATTACAGAAAATTAACAAACATTACTGTGTGGCAGTAGAAATATTTCATGATCAGTGAAGAGCTGAAAGGAAAAACAAAAGAATTATTTTCTGCCATATTTATTCTGAGAAAATAGAATTGTTATGAGCACTGCCAGGTAAGGCATTTTATTGTGACACAGAAAATTTGTTTTCTTGCAGTGACTGCGTGAATGCTGGGGTCAACCTCTCCTCTAGTTACCACCTATGTATATTTGAACAGATGTAATGTGGCCCCAAAAGTCTCATTCTTCTGTGTAGGGATGGAGACCCATAGATTAACAATGAACTGAGTTTTAGCTTCCATATTCAGGTAAAAGAAAAAGTGGCATTTGTTAAAAGATGGTTTTGTTTCTGTGTTGTTTTAAAGTGTGGGATATGCAAGGTGTTAATGTGCAGATTTTCTGAGAGAAAAATATCCACAAGGATGACAGGARAACATGTCAAAAAGACGTAATAATATATATACTAGGAATTGTTTACATCAAGAAATGGATCCCTATTTCTAACTTCTGTATGAACAAAGAGAGAGATACAGTCCCATCTTCCAAGCGTTTCTGATCTTCCAATCTATCTTACTGAGTTATGAGGACCGTTCAAGAGAAAAGCTATATATCTCTGAATGTTTTTGGAAACAATAATTTAAGCAAGTCTGGAAGTACAAGTCTAACATTTGAAATTTGACCGATTCTCTTTTTTGCTAGATTTGTGCTCAGCTACAGGGTCTAATGTGCCCTCATTTACATCTCTGTTCTCAAGTCTTATACACCTTTTCCAGGCTTGTCACATATCTTTAATCTTACTTATTCTTTTTGTTAATTTTCCCCATGAAAGTCATCTTCTCTGTCATGACACTTGAAGCAATCTCTGGGGCATCTCCARTCTTTACATGCCCCCAGTACATATTTAGGGGAAGGAAAGAGACATTTTGAAGGAGYATATTTAAGGATCTCTAAGAACATAAAAATGTAAGACTAGCTAGAATGAGTCAAAAAGGTCCTTCCAAGGTCCTGGTTTTGGCTGGGATAGAGTAAATTTTCTTCCTAGTAGCTAGGTGGTATAGTGCTGTGTTTTGGATTTAGGATGAGAATAATGTTGATAACATACTGATATTTTACTTGTTGCTATGTAGTGTTTACACTAGCCAAGGACTTTTCAGCTTCCCATGCTCTGCCAGGTGCACAAGAAGCTGGGAGGGAGCATAGCCAGGACAGCTGACCCAAACTGGCCAATGGGGTATTCCCTACCATATGATGTCATGCTCAGCATATAAAGCTGGGGGAAGATGAAGTAAGGGAGGACATTTGGAGTGATGGCATTTGTCTTCCCAAGTCACCGTTACGCGTGATGGAGCCCTGCTTTCCTGGAGATGGCTGAACACCCACYGATGCGAAGGAGGGAATGAATTCCTTGTTCTGCTTTTCTTGCRTGTGTGGCTTTTGGTTTACCTATTAAACTGTCTTTATCTCAACTCATGAGTTTTCTCACTTTTACTCTTCCRATTCTCTCCCCATCCCACTGCAGGSGAGTGAGCAAGCGGCTGCATGGGGCTTAGTTGCCGGCTGGGGTTAAACCACGACATGTCTCCAGCAGCAGTCAAAACTGGATGCCAATGAAAAAGTACAATGTCAGAGCAAGCGTATATGATTCCACCTCCAATCTCTCTCCCATCCACTTACTAACTGAGGATAAAAAATCTTTTTGAGACAGGAGTGTTTTCCATGCATTTACTGCATGGAATAGGTGGATTTTCTTTTCACAAACTCTTCCAGTCTCCTCCTGATCCCTTGTTAGCTTTTCATATCTGCAACATCCCAGGGACAGGAGTTCCACAGCTGAATTTGTCGACTTATATCTAGAAAATCCCAGGAACAAATATGTACTAGCAGTATGCTGGAGTTGAAATACATGACCAACAATCATTCTTGTAAATGGGACAAATCAGGAACAAATGCATGGTGTCAAGTAGTGGCAGCAGAGAAGACCTTGCTGGTAAATCTGCGCTTGATCCCTGACTGAGATTTGAATTTTCTTGTCGTGTAGCTGAACATGTATGAAGCTCCATGCTGCCTCCTCACAGGTTGGACCTGCTTTGGCAACACACATTGCTGTCTGACCAACAGATAAAACCTGTATCCTTCCAGTTTGTTGGAGAGTGCTTTCCTCTCCTCTTCTCCTCATGGGGAAATGTACATGTAAAAGAAGACAAGAAATGAGTATCCTTTTATTTTATAATGACCCATCTGTTCTGTAGAAATGTGAGGAAATGACTCCACTCCGCAGTGTTCTCTTAAAGTGGCACCTATCTACCAACAGCGAGCAAGACTCATCCTCCAAGCATAGATGAAGTCCCCCATGCGTCTGCTCTTGGGTTTTGGGTGTGTAAGGTCTCAAAGTAACATTTTCACTCTGGAGAAAAGCCATGATYCCTAAATCACAGACATCAGCAGGATTACCCTCAAAATAGAAGAAATAACAAACCAACCAGGCTAACATGGAGTCTGTGTAAGAGCTAGGAAATGTAAAATAAAATGCTTGTAAAATAACCTTATGATTTTTTAGTCAAAGGATCAGACTCACTTGGAATTATCCCATTAATGCACATTTACAGGGCAAGAGGCCTGCAAATATAGATGCCAAGGGAAAATTARAGCTATGAAAATATCTAACACACAGTGAAGGATGGGGGTGGGGGGCTCTCTGATAAGGGAACTAGAGCAGAAAAACAGAAATGCCGTCTTGATTTTAAGGTGACGTTTCCTGTCACCCTTTTCCCTTCCTCCCTTGACTGAATGTAACCATTAATTGTGTGAATTGAACAGCTGGAATGGCTAAATTGGACAGGAACCTCAGGAGGTCAAAGCATTCCTGCTTGTTAAAGCTACTGACACGTTTTACTGTTTTACAAAATGTCAGAGTCCATCATGCTGTAACTTTGCTGCTGAGGATCCTGTCTCTTGTAAAACACTCACAGTTGCCTTATGAAACTTTCAGGTAAAAACCTCGAATCTACAATTGAGTCAAAACTTCCCCCTCCTCTTCTCACCTCCCTTTACATTTTTGACTAGAGTCTTGTCATGGGCCTGTGGAAGTTTCTCTTCCTTTTTATTACATGCATTTTTTTTTTTTTTTTTCAGACAGAACTGTAGATTCAGAGAACTTGAGTGGCAGCAACCTCTGTTGCTTTCCTACCATTGCAATATCTCAAACTGGTGGAAAGGGGCAATTAAAGTAACCACTGGGGTTTAACAATTGGCATTCAGCATCTGCTGTGCCTCTATGGCCATGSACAGCTGTCTTTCTTCCAAGGGAAATGCAGAAGTGTGTAGTATTTGGAATCCCAATGAACTGAGTTCTCTCTGAAGCATGCTGTGATGGCAACTTCATTTCATTCTGCTTTTTTTCAGCTCCAAGATAGCACCACTCCGAGGGGGATTCATACAACAGAAAGACTAGACAGGTACTTTAAGCACCGTCCTAAATAATGACCTCCCTAATCCACAGTGTAACACAACTAGTTCTCAACGTTTCTGTGGTCTAGTAATAGTTGTAATATTTCATCACATAAAAATTCTGCTTGCATTTGTCTGGAAAAATACGTTTTTATTATGGTACATTGTGCTAGGGTTTCATAGAATAACAGAATGGTTTGGGTTGGAAGGGACCTTTAAAAATTACCTAGTCCAACCCCACTGCCATGGGCAGGGACGTCTTTCACTAGATCAGGTTGCTCTAAGCATCCAACCTGGCCATCCAACTTGGCCTTGAACAATTCCAGGGACGGGGCATCCACAACTTCTCTGGACAATCTTGCCACTGTCTCACCACCCTCATAATAAAGAATTTCTTCCTTATATCCAATCTAAATTTACCCTCTTTTAGTTTAAAACCATTGCTCCTTGTCCTGTCACTACAGGCCTTGGTAAAAAGTCTCTGTCCATCCTTCTTGTAAGCCCCCTTTAAGTATTGAAAGGCCGCAATAAGGTCTCCCCGAACCCTTCTCTTCTCCAGGCTGAACAACCTCAACTCTGTCAGCCTTTCCTCATAGGAGACATGTTGCAGTCCTGTGATAATATGATTTTTAATTTTATAGGTTCTTGGTTTTTTTGCAGAACAACTTTTTTCTGTCTTAGTAAGCCTGGAAGCTGATGTCCTTCAGTTTTCTTTGCATTTTTTTTTCATGATCATTTTAGGAAGAAATTTTTTCTGGAGTGTGAACTAGGACCCATTTAACAAGTGTCCTAATAATGTGTCATAAAAAATRTCTTCACTATCACCTCACAACTTCTAGCCAAGGAGCTAAAAGGGCTCTATAGGTAATATCTTTATACTATGACTGTAAGAAAGGTATTATTACGTCCATTCTGATAATGGAAAAATAAGAAAGGAGAAATGCTTTGCTGCACTCCCACACCAAACCCGGTGCAGAGAAYGGAGAATTGGAAACAAGACTTCTTTTTTCCTGTCTTGCACGTGATTTCATCTCTTTCATGCCTATCATTGGGACAGATATTAGTGTCTATTTTCAGGAAGATCATAACACAACCTTCAACATCTTTTAGTTTTTGAGTTGAGGCTGGGTGCACTGAGACGTTAYGATATCAAGTGCTGAGTCCTCTGCTATGAAATGTTCTTCTTTCTAAAATTTGTGTCGTGGAAAAAGCCATAAGCCCTACTCTGGGCAAGGGTTTCATTGCTCTGAGTATTAAATAACAGCTGCAAGAACTATAATATCCCTGCCATGAAGAGCAAGACCCTAGAAATGAGCTAAGCATGCTACTGTGTCCCAGGAGCTATGTCTACACTAGAAATCTAAACAGGACCTGAATACTGTGCTGTATTCAACTGTGTTTAAGTTAAAGTAGTTAATTCCAAGCTTGTTTCCTGCATGGTTTTAGCCCATGACAACTTATCCYGGTCTCCTAGATACTCAGAAATAGGTGTAGCATGACAAAATAATGTTCCCAACAGGCAGCAAGAATCAGGCCAGCTGGATCTGGGGGAAAAGCAGATTTAGCCACACAGGTGCAAGCTGCTGCAAGGTTGGGGAGCCTTGAGAATGGGATCCTTTATTGGGTAGTACAGGTAGAGATAGTGTCCCACTACCCAAACAAGCRCCAAAGGTGTTCCAAGTTAATAAAATTAAAGGATAGCTTTTCACCAGTCACATCACATCTAGGGATAATTGGTAGTGAAAGGATCAATGTTTCCCTAGAAAAATCTCCTTAAAATGGTGACCTTTGAGAAGCTCCAGTGAGCAGTAATGGAGGAAGAGCTACAAAATGAATCTTCTGTCACATCATTCTCCAAACAGAGTACGCATTTTTCAATATTTGTTGAGTCACACTGGCTGGGAGATTGAAGAGRATATACATTTTCATTATTATTATTATTATTATTTTTAAGCTGAGCCTGTGCATATGTGCATGGTGGGCCTGTTTTTAGGAATAACATCACAAGACATTATAGAACATATGCAAAAATATATCTGTAGAAGAGTGTGTCTTTGTGTGTGTGTGGTAATCATAATCAGTCACACTGTATTTCTGCCTTGGGGTGCACAAGCTGAAAGAAACGTTGAGAACCACTGTTATAGATGATCCTCTGTAATGATTTTCCTTTCTTCAGGACAATCTTGACAACAGCACCTTGCCCTAGGAAAGTTTTCTTTGATCCATTTTGTGACTGAAATACAAATTCCTTATTTTTCATTTGCCTCTTTTCAAATTAATGATCCCTGCAATAAGGAGTGGTTTCTCCAAGCAGATTAAAAGAAATAACAAASCTAAAACTCAGGATCAGGAATTAGGTCTGAAAGGTGGGAGGGGACTTGGTCTTTATTTGCTTTTCTTTCTGCTTTTTTGAAGATGCTGTCATGTCCTGTTACACAGATTGTCTATCTGAAATTATTTCACTTATCAAGAATATAGGCAATCAGCACTGTTAGCAGTAGAAGAGATCTGAGGATTTTTAAGGCATAATGCTTCATTATAGAGACAATTTTCATGAAAAAATTATGCAAAGTAGTGTATGAACGTGCATACAGAAAGCAAGCTGTTAGCAGATCTCTGTGGCGTGGTAAAGTTATCTRTAGTCTGTGAAAAAATATGTCTTTTTTAGCCTGTGTTAAAGAATCTGATAAATCTGTCCACTGCTGATACAGTCAGAATGGCTGCAGGTGCTAGACAACTGAATCCCAATCAGGTATYCTAAATATGTGCCTTGAGATGCCCAATAACATTCAAGAATTTTGCACAGGTGTGACAGATTCAGCACAGAATTGCAGGAGACCCAGGCTTCTCTGGAGTGGCTGCAGGAGACGAGTTAAATATTTCACCTGCTTAAAATGGCAGCATACACTTATATTTAGGCAATTGAATCCTTCCCTTTATGGCTAAGGTGTACTTTTCCATGGCTCTATCTTTCTGCATTCYTTTGTCTTAAAAACTTAAATATAAGATACTTTAAAAAAAACCCCAAACCAACAAAAAACACCCACCCACAGGACTTTCATAATGTTGAGCTGTGTTTTCCTGGATTTTTTGTTTCTCCTTTTCCTCAAAAAGGGGCAGCTGATCAAGACTGCAGGACTGTCAGTGTGAGGACTCTAGGACTTCTTGTCTGATTATCTGCTGTCCCTCAAATCCCCTCAAAATCCATGCTGTAACTAGAAATGAGGACAAATATTACATAAACGTATTCTTTTCAAGTTCATTTTTCTTCACCTACAATTTTCCTTCAGTAAAAACAACAGGACAGAGAATATGGAAATGTAAGTCTGAATTCCCACAGTGTCTGAGACTAGAAAGATCTCTGGAGACTATCTAGTCCAAATCTTTGCTTAAGCAGGATCACCTAAAGCAGGTTGCTCAGGCCCACGTCCAGTCAGGTTTTGAATAGCTCCAAGGATGGAGACTCCACAACCTCTCTGGGCAACCTGTGCCACTGTTTGACCACCCTCACAGTAAAAAAAAAAAAAAAAAAAAGTATTTTCTTATATTTAAATACAATTTGCCTTTGCCTCTTGTCTTGTCACTGGCCACCACTGAGAAGAGTCTGACTCCACCTTCTTTAGCACCCCCACATGTCCCAGCAGATATTTATGCACATGGATAAGATCCCTCAGAGCTTTCTCTTCTCCAGGCTGAACAGCCCCAGTTCTCACAGCCTCTCCTCATACATCAGATGTTCCAGTCCCCTCATCATCCTTGCKGCCTTTCACCGGACTTGGTCCAACGCGTCCATTTCTCCAGCACCGCGGGAAGCCACTACTCAGCAGCACGACTCCCCAGGTGTGCCTCACCAGCGCTGAGCAGAGAGGAGGTATCACTGGCCTCAATCTGCTGGCAACGCTGTGCCCAATGCAGCCCCATGAGGTAGTTTGCTTTTTTTTTTTACCACGAGGGCACATTGCTGGTTCATGGTCMCCTTGTTGTMCACCAGAACCCCCAGGGCTTTCTCTGCCAACCTGTTTTCCYCCAGTTTGCCCCCAGTTTGTGCTGGCGCCTTGAGTTATTCCTTCCCAAATGCAGGACTTTGTACTTCCTTTTGYTGAACTTCATGAGGTTCCCATGGATCCAATTCTCCRGCCTGTTGAGGTCCCTCTGAACAGCAGAACAACCCTGATGAAGTGTAGYGCTGTATGGCCAATAGAGTATTCACATACCAACAGTCTTGGACAGAAAATCTGTGCATAAACAAAATTCAAATTGCTATTGTTGCTGTTAAATCTATTATTATTTTTTTTTCTTATACTTGCAATAAGCTGGTAATAGCTCAATCCAAATCACCAACTGACACTTGCATGCAACAACAGTAATAAATAATGTAACAGCATTTGGGACCAAATGAATCTCTATCCTGAATTGTATAAAAAGAAAGAGAAGTGAAGATTTTCAAGCCCTTCCAAGAAATGCATTTTTTTTGTTACTACAAATTTTTCACTAACCACTTGAAAAATTCTTTCTGAACACTAGACAATCTCTTTCTTAAATAATCACAGTGATCTCCTAATCCCAAAGTTAAAAAAAAAAATAAAAAACAAATATATATAGACATGTATTATTTCCTTTGGTATTTTCTTGAGATGGATGATAACAGATTCTATGATTTATCTCCTCATCTTAACTCCATTGTTGTAGGAACCAAATTTAGGCACTCAGCACCTTCATTGACTCTGGAGTGGCAAACGCATATAGAAATAAAATCACCACTTGCAGGTGACCAGGTGTCAGGTATTTTTGCCCAACTAGCAGACATTAATACTGGGTTATATTATTAATAATTATTAATAATAATTGTTATTAATCTATTTCTAAATTTTAAATCACCATTTCCTTCCATAGGATACACTTCAATRCAGTAGATGCTGTCTTTGGCTTTCATCAGAGCATGTCAACCTTTAACTAGAGGACAGTGTATTGAGAAGCTTGTTCACTTTCCATGCTCAATGAATCTTAAGTCTCTCCTTGGAGGACCTGCTCTAAAATGTGTCAAACATGCAATGGTTTTCTGATGTGGATTCCAGCTTCTTCAACATTTAACTGAGGTCATCAAACTTATTTTATCAACATTTTTATTAGTTATCRCTATCTAGTAATTCTTATTTTGCTGACTTTGGCCAGGCTAAATTCAATCTCTGCTCTACATGGAAGAAAATGAATGACTAATCTGGTGCATATGATATTGCTGTTTTACTACATAGCTGGAATAAATGTGACTTTCATGAAGATTTGCAGTTTATCGCTACAGCAAGAAAGTCAGCAATGCAATTAACTGGCTTTTAATTTTTTTTAAGCCCTTTCTTCCAGTGCCTGGCTTTGCAAATTAAAATAAGCTTGCTCCAACATTAAATTTTGGAATGTTTACTGCCTTAAATCAGGATAAAAGTAGAGAAAGCAAAGCAATTTCATATGGGAAACAACTTAAATGACTATTGCCCAGGGCTACCAAATAAGTGTGTAGAGCCATAGTGACAATTCACTGTATTTATATTTTGTTTTGAAAAAAGGACATGATGTTGACATGTAAGTAACAAGGAATTAAATCATCATGGAAGCTGTGGCACTGATTTCTTATATTCTTATCCTTCCAGAACAACAGACACAGACTAGTCTGAGGGAAGACTGATCTTTAGGAAGTAAAGCTGACAACATTAGAGTATTGAGTTAGCGTCCCCAGAAAGGAGATGAACCAAGTTTATATCCCAGGAGCCATTTAAGCTCAAATTGCTGCTGACAGCGTCATTATTGAATTACTTATTCATGTGATGGTAGCAAATTAGAAGCAGGATTCACGTCACCAGCRTTATCCATAGTCAAAATACATGTTTATATGCAGATTTTTGCTCCAAATCTTTGAGGTGTTTCATGGAAACAACCCAAGTCAGCTCACTCCTCCTCTGCTTTCAGCAGAGCTGTCGGGACAGGTAAAATCCAGCCATACTGAGGTTTTACATTTAGCTGAAGACATAAACAGGACACATGAGCAGGCGTTAGGATCAGAGGACTGTTAAATGATAAACCAGATATTTTAGCAAAGCAAACCTGGTTGTGAGCATCTGAAAAGACTTTATGATCCTTATCAATATCTCCCACTGTGGAAGGTGGCCTCTCCTTAAAAAGCTCAGCTGGTTTGCCTTTCCTTTTATTCTCCAAGGCATCASTGGAAAACCATTAGAAAACGCTAAAACAAAATATCAAAAAATTCCCACTGTGTCACTGTGAACTGTTAATCATTCAGGTCTGTTTTATGCACAGGGGTGGAGAACTGTGTTCATATTTTCTCTGTCTTTTTATCATGAAGCTGAAGTGCAGTAGATTAGACTGATAAGCTTTCAAGAACAATTTGTACAGCTGAAAGAGTAAACTATATCGCACAAATGGAAATCAGGCTGAAACCCAAAAGCTAGAGAATGGAGCTGAAGGAGTAATGTGCATGCACACATTAAAAGTGAAATTTCTCAGATGAARTCAAGCAGTTCAGGGGAGATGAGGCTCACAGCTCTAGGAGCATAATGTTGCTGAGAGTTTTGTTGTCACAGCAGTCCTGACAACAGACAGGCACGGATTGAACTCCTCATTTGTGAATCATGCAAGCCCCTTTTTCAATAATCCTTTGACTAGCACAGGCAGTTTGACTTGGAAGGCACTTGGGGTTGAGAGAGCACCTGGAAGTGTCTGGGTTGAAAGGTGAGACTTTTCCTACAAAAAGCAGAAAATTAGGCCTTTTACAAGTCCTTGGGAATAACTGAATGCTTCAACTCAAGTAAAGAGGGAAGTAAGAATAGAATAGAATCTTTTCAGTYGGAAGGAACCTACAACGATGATCTAGTCCGACTGCCTGACTACTTCAGGACTGACCAAAAGTTAAAGCATGTTAAGGGCATTGTCCAAATGCCTCTGAAACACTGACAGGCTCGGGGCACCGACCACCTCTCTCGGAATCCTGTTCCAGTATTTGACCACCCTCTCCTTAAAGAAATGCTTCCTTATGTCCAGCCTARACCTCCCCTGGTGCAGCTTTGAAAGGTACCTGACCAGGAGACTATTGAAATAGATTTTCATCTCCAGGCACGGAAGCAGGGTCTTGGTAACAGGTTGTACTCCCTTCCTTGGCCCCAGTTCCTGCTCCCCTACCACAGCTCTGGCTGCTACTCCTCCAGCTTCCCTTCCAATACTCCAAGCCATAGGAAAGTTTCCAGTCTATATGGCAACCAGTAGCGTACAAACAGCACATCCTGCTGTGCCCAGTSCCTTCCCGGAAGAAGCTACAAAAGGATATAAGAGCTGTCATCAAAGATGCAGTGTGAGCATCGTGCCTCTTTATAAGACGAGTGTGAGGAAATGGCCACATTTATGGGAAGAGATGTGTCAATGCCTGCCTGTCCCTCTTTGATTACGGTTGGGCCACATCTCTCCCAATTTCTAGCAAGTTATTCTTCGTTATTTCACTAGAAGCCTTTATTGAAAGTCTTTTACTTACACACATTACAGCTGTAACATGGCAAGAGATAGTTYGTGCTTTGTAGAATTTACCCTTGACTAGACCTAGGGCAGAAAGGGACTCAGTGGCACACAGATGTGGCAAAGGACTTGAACCTAATGTCCTCAATCTATTCACTGGGAAGGCAAGTCATTCCTTGTAGGAAACATCACTTTGCCTGTTATGGCAGTGCAGCTGTCTACTGGAGACTGTTTGCTCACCTTCAAGAATTTTGGTGATTCATTAGCCACTCAGATCCCAGAGAGCACAAGGAGGTCAAAGCCTTAASTGCATGACATTAGTTTACAAAAAAATAATAATAATAATACTTGAAAGTGCTTACATGGGAAAAGCTACAGCACTGCAGAGTTTAGTTGTTAGATGATGCCTTAGGCAACCCATAGGGGGAATTGTATTAATTCCATCTCTCCCCAGGAGGCATTCCACCTCCCGCCTCTTCTCCAGAGAACACAGACTTGAATAGGGTGCTGGAGGAAGAGCCAGAGCACTAACAAATACACACAGTTCTTGGTCATTCTGTACCTCTTAGTGCAGGAAGGGGAAATATGAGTTACTGTGAACCTCTGGAATGGTTTCACGTGTGAAGATGGCATTACATGCATATGGACTCTGATGCTGTAGTTCTGCCCAGCTGATCTCTGGACCTTAGGAGAGAGAGGGCATCCTTATATCTCCCAAACAAGAAACAGACAGTGGAGAAAGTGCTTATTAAATGTCTTTTCACTGGAAAAGAGATTAAAAGTGTTAAATTTTAAAAAGTTGGAGGGAATCACAAACTCACTGAAGAAAAATCAGCATGAAGTTTCTTAATTACAATTAAAYACCATACATGTGCATTCTTGTCTCACTATAGCTAGTGCAGGGTTTATCCTTCCAACAGTTGTTTCAAAATTAAATTTATAAAAAGATGAATAAATTGAGAGAGAGGCAGACAGAGGCTTTGATTTCTTTGTTCCCTTTCCATAAATATTAATGCATTTCCTAGGTGCTGCCATTGTGACATGCCGTGGACAGGGGCAGAACGTGTGCTTGCCTGGCTCTCAGCCTCGCTGCATACAGATGAATGCTTTCAGAAAGGCTGCAGGTGAAATCCACACACAAAGTAAAATTATAGCTGCCCCTTGTCAAATGCAGCAACATGGCCCAATAATAGCTGCTTATTCCATCAGTGGATAACGCAGTCATTGTGTCAGAGACCTACTCAATGGTGTTGTAGTATTAGGGAGAAAAGGTAATAATGCAGGTTGCCAGAGAAAGYGTGAAACTGGCAGTTTACCAGTAATACTTCCTCCCCACCTAGATTTCAGAAATGTTTCCCTTCTATCACACTGGTTCCTTTACAACTTTCTATTCAYGGCCTTTGTCATTCTCATCAGAAAAAAAGTACAGGCTATGTAACAGAATGAAAATGCATCAGATATGAATAAATTTTYATGTGTAAAAGCATAGATTTAACTTTAGTTGCAAGAAACAGAGGAAAGGGAAAYCAATACCAGAAAATTTTTCAGATATTTTGATTTCTAAAGGTATCATTATTTTGATGATGACACCGTGGGAAGTTTTAAATTGTAAGTGAATTGTGGTAGCTACTTTATAAACAAAAACAAATGGCAATCTTGCCTTGAGAATCTGAAGTGTAACAAATAAGAGGAAATAACAGGAGACAGATAAATGGTTTTTCATAGCGAAGTTCTGAGATTATGTGGGTTTATGTGAAAATGCAATGGACTTTTAAATACAGTTTCTTAATATCACTAGTAGCTCCATACCACAACTGTTTTATCTCCATTCTTTAAAAAATACCACTTTTAACATGTCTTGATAAGTGGACATGTTAACTTAAGGGGAATTTATTTGGCTTTCTAAATCTTAAAGAATCAGTCTAGCTTTGCCATGTAAATAAACCATGGAAMAGATTTTCTAGAGATAGGTAACACAAGTGGACAAATCATCTCAAGCTTGATGAATTGTACCCTAGATCTGCCTCTCTGTCTTTCCACTAACTATAGAGGGAAACTAGATATTTAGCTAAACCTTTTTCATATGGCTAAAATTACATTCAATGAATCCTGACTGGAATAAAAATGGTGACTTTGAAAAGACCTTCTATGAAGACAYGGAAGTTAATTCAGCTGATATGTAACGTCTCATACCCGTTAGAACAAACCAGGTATCTGGATTTCCATCGATGCATCAGGTCCATTTATCATAACAGAGTGATCTTTGTGATGAAGATTGCTTTGGTACCTTGTATACAAGCATTCCCAATCTCCTGCCTCCTGACAAGAAAGAATTCYTAACAAATTGCTCTCCCTTGTAGCCAAGCATGTCTCTCAAAACATTTTTTCCATTAATTCACCTAATAATTTAAAATACCTGATTAAAATGCTTAATCTGGGATTGTGGCCACTATTTCCTTCCTCTCTCAGACAATGGAGGGAGGTGGACCAAAGGGTACTTCAGATCATACAAAGCTACCATGCATACTCAACCCTACCCTATCAGGTACATCTTTCGATCAAATTTCAAGCATATTTAAGTAACAGCTGAATTTAAAACCTGGACAGCCTCAGACAAAGTGAATTAAAAATCAATGACTCACAATCAGCCTTTTTTCTTACTTAAATAAGAGATCACATATTAAATTGTTTGCTCAAACCTTTTGACACATTGATTTAAATACATGAAGTAAGCCATCTCTATGAGAGGTGAGAACCTTAAATTTTGGAGATATTTTCCTTCAGGTGTCGAATAGAGATGTTTTCTCCAAAGTCAATAGGATCTTTAAAATGACAGTTTCTAAGATTAACTGAATTTAAATAACAATGTGTAGTAACCAACAGCAGCATAATAACAGCACTAAATACACAATCATTTCATAATTGCTGAGTGCTAAATACAAAACCTTTGTAAATGCTTTGTTTGRATTCACATAGCAACAGTATTTCAGTTAAGTTTATACCTAGCTTTGGAGTGAGAAGATTTGGATATATATGCAACAAAATGATGAAATACAAGGACAGATCTTGCATATTTCAGTGTATAACCGTCCAGGAAAAAAAAAAAATTGTTCCTTCAGGTCTTGCACATCTCTCAATGCATTCCAGAATATTAACATATGAACAAATCATTATAAAAACATCAGCTGGTGCAACATAAAAGTGAGCATTTCTCATACAAGCTAAAGCGTGTCTAGCCTACGTGATTGAATAGCTGGTCTAAAAATGAAAAAGGTAGGGGTGGGGCCTTTACTCCTCTAGGACCTCCAACATAGTCAGTTATTAAGAAAAAATGCTTTGCCAAGARCTCGTAACCCATAGCATCTTGATTTGAAGTATCACAGGATTTCATTTTATTTGATCTGTCTATCCTCAAAGTACAAGGGTTTTGATTGATGCTTTCTGCCTCCTCCTCAGTCATCCTCACTTAAGATTTAATAATATATTAAAGAAGTTCAGAGCCCCTTTTCTTGCTCTATCTTATTCCTCACACTGTTTTAGCACTTTTAACTTTAGAATACTTCAAATATCACAGAAGATTCAGAAGTTATCCTAATTGTACCGATATTTATTTATTGAGGTTGTAATTTTTAAAGCCTTTTTTTTTCTGTTACAAAGTTCATCTTTTATTAAGTTTAGTAAGGATTAGACATCATCAGCTAAAAGTAAAATTGAAACTGCTCCGAATAGCTCRTGATTAATAAACTTCTCTTAAGTAAACAGCTCACCCAGCTGCATATCAGAAAATGTCAGATGGGAGCAGCCACCGTGGTGCTACTGGAATGAGGTAACAACATAATTAGTAGTGGTCGCCAGAAGGAGTTAGTATAGCTGGATCTTACAGTTCTGAGACTAATAAACACCTAATGTTTTAGATGTCTTCTTCCTCACTATTAATGTCTGCCAAGACCAAGCCAGAATTTTTTCTTCTCTGCAGTCACATATATCATTCCACCGAACTGTGAGTGAAAAATCCTTCCTTCTCGTTTGTAGCAATTGAGGTCTATGAGCAGAATCACTGGGAAGTTATAAGGTAGCTCACAGGATTAATTTCTTCCATGTCTGGAAAAATTTTAGGCTTCAACCATCAGCTATATAAGGCCTGAGAAGATCTGTCCCATCCAGTAATGATATGTAATATTGAAARCATAAGGTTTAATTTCAAAGAATAAGACAGTGACCAGCACTGAATAACCTCTCAAAACATCTTATGCATAAAAAGCAGAAGGGAAAATAGGTTGCAAAATGTGCTTTCAAGGTCTATGAGGTTAAAGATTATCCATATCACAGAGCTGCTTACTTTTTTGAGAAAATAAATTTTCTATTATGGTCCTGATACATTCATTGTGCATGATGGCATGAGTTCATCTACTTGATTTCCAAAGTGCTATAACCTTTTATAACCTGCATAAGTTCCAGGATCAAATTTTATTATTTTCCTACCTAACATTTTCTCATCTTGCTGTGATAYTCTGTAAATACCCTTCATTGTTCAACTTGTTTAATATCAAGTAGTCATCTCCTCTGGAAAGTCCCCATTTCATGAATAGAAATATCTACAGAAATTCAGTAACAAGTAGGAAAAAAAATAGCAACTCCTTCATGCCTAAAAAAAAAAAAAAAAAGAAAAAAGCAATAAAATAATAATAAACTTAAAAGATAAAGATAAAATATGGCTCAAACCAAAGAAATTAGAGGACACAGAGACAGAAAGGATCTCTGTGTGATTATTAGACCAGAAAAAGATAAATAATTTAAAAAGTCAGTCTTTCCACTGTGTGATGTCCTCTGYGTCACATGTGGTACCTACGTGTTTGGCAGTCTAGGGCTGTACATGTTTTCATAAAAATAATTTTATTCCTCAGCTTCACCAAGTTATTTGCTGTTTCATCCYTGATAATTCACACTGGACTTGTTCTTCCGTTGCCCCTTGAGATGTACATGTTTTCATCTCCACTTTTGTCTCTAGTATTCCCCAGACTCAGCTGGGTTGGCGTACAATAAGAAAATGAAAAGTTTCTCAGWGATTCTCCTCTTTCTTGTTGATGARTAATAAAAGYAAAAAGCTGGAAACAGTGTCTCTGGACAGCTTCTAGAGATTATAGGAATAGAGGCTATTCCAAAGCCCAAGGAAGTCAATTAAGATATTCATTGACTTCAACAGGCTTTGGAGTAACACATAATAAATTTAGGTTTGTGTCACTATCTGATGGAAAGCCTCAGATCAATCAACATTGCAGCTGCTCAAGAGGAGAAAACTATTTGTAAATAAATGATTCACTGATYAGTTATGATACTCTTCCCAAAGCATTTAACTACTCCATTGATAGTCTACAGAAGTGATTTAAAAGTGGTAAATTTTAATGGTGAGTAATCCAGRGAAACACAAGCTCTGTCTCTCACAAATATGTTCTAGAAAGCTAATTCCATCGCCCTGATGTATCCTGCTTGCATTTTTTGGTAAGACTTTTATCTGGCCTTTCTTATAATATCATCTGAATGCTTTACAAATCTCGATACATTTATCCTCATAGTGTCCCTGAGGCAACAGCTACATGAACAAAGTTGTCCAAGACAAAGAACCTCTGGGCAAAAGCCTGGAGGAAAAYGCTGCAGGCAATCACATGCAAAGGAATAGCTGTCCAGAGAAGAAAATATTCTGCCCCAGGAAGAATTGACCACGGGACAGAACTGGGGAATGGCCTTGATCAGGTCAGATTTACTGGGCTATGTGGCTCCAGTTTTTCCTTTCTTCCTTCTGATAAAAGACAGATGGGGTTTTCCCAGGATTTCTCATGTCCATTTCAGAAGTCATAAAAATTTTAAAACTGTAGACTGCAATTTTTGATGCTGTCCTCCTGAAGGCTAGTTCTAATAAAATATTTCATGGAGTTATCATGAATACCAGTTTGCAGTGCTGCAGCCCAGTAAATACARTATTGCTATTGCTACTAAGAGGCTTTGTGCTGAGTTTGCAGGGCCTCAGGAGCAAGGCTTGTCAGGCTCCCGTTGTCTGAGTTTTTGTTCACTTGCCTAGGGCTTTGTCTTAGCTACTTTAGCTGAAACAGAGTTTTTTCTAACAACAGGTCAATGGCTAATTTGTTTTACTTTGTATTTGTATGTACAATTGTAGTTTTTAAATGGATAGATGCAAAAGGCAGTTTTGTTCATACTGAGACTCTTTCTGTAGTATTATTCCTTTCTGTTATAATCACATCTGGACTAATAATAATTTCGATTAGACTGTTAAGATTTTAGTTGTACTAACAATAAATTCCTGGATTTATACATAAGGCATTTTCCTTTTCCCTAAACAAGGCTGAGGGTAACTGGTTCAAGTTTGCATACAATGCAAAGCAAATAACATAGCAGTTGTCCTGGGCTTTCTGGTGACAGATGCTGTACAGCTCAGAAGAGCAAGATGTTGCCTGCCTGGAATTTTGCAAGATGAAGGGTAAAAGATTACTACAGGTAACTTGGTATGTAAGAAAGAAAGGCGGCACAGTATCAGAAATATAGCCAGTGAATGAAACTGACTTAGCAGAGAATAAATACTCTTGCTGTGCATTAAGTAACCTTTGTGCAAGTGCAGCAGAAAGTACAATTTAATATTTTGTACCTGCATCTACTTAGGCTTCTGAGTAAAGAAATCATTGATCAGCATTAAGAGCAGTTGTATCAGTTTGTTAATATTTTTTTAATTAATTTATTTTTCAGCAAACATGGCCAGAGGGAGTTTTGGAGAGAATTGCACCTGCTCAGAATCCAGCCTCTTATCTTCTTTTCCCACTGGTATCTAGAAAACCTTCCTTTCCTTATAAAGGGGTAGTGCCTTTCAGAAGCGGTACTTCTTTGTARCCAGGGATTAGCATTCATCGATGATCCTTAAATATCCTGCCAGTCTGGTCTTCCTCCTTTTCCAGAGCACATTGCTTAATGGACTTARAGGAACTAAGTGTCTGCCATTCCCACACAACTCTTACACAGAACTGTAAATGGTGTAAGATAGTGCTGCAGGGCCAGCACAGCTCTACGTGTTACTGTTCAATAGCCTTTGCAATCCATCTTCTTCTTGTCTTATTGTCTTGCTCATTCCCTACCTGCCATCACATAGGATCTTCCACTGTCAGCTCATACATATTCCAGCAACTCCCCAGAAACCACCCAYTGAATAGTTTCTCTCTTTTTGCAGTCATTTATTTGTAGATTAACCTCTCTAAAGAAATAAAGACCATCTCATCGTCCTCATTTAAATGGACTCTCAAGGCCAACTGATCACATTTTCTTCTAATTTGTAGGGCTATGTTCAATAGTATTGCTCTGTTATATTGTTCTACTGCTTTGTAAAGTGCATGAATGCTAAATGGAAATTTTGCTTAAATGATTTGTTAATACCTCAAGTACAAAAGGAAATGAGAGCAGAAAACCTTTGCCAATCTCAGTAAGCTATAAATTCTGCACTGTACACRGAGATAAAGTGATGTTGTACCAAGCTTTTTAAAGGGAACAGAAAGCTTTCTGATGTAAATATAATAAGTATATCTGCAAATTAAAAACAAAGACAAAGATAAAAGACGCTGACAAATTTCAGCAACTCAGTCTTATACCACCACACCAGAGATGCATTGGACACCAAGTTTCTCTATAGGTTGTTTCAGTTCCAATGTCTAGGGAGTGTGTCAGGATTAGTTGGGCAGAAATTTATCACTAGAAAAGTCCTTAAAGGGTTAAGAAGGGGTTGATATGAACCTATATGAATAAAAAGAGTTTATTGCTGCAAAATACATAGAGTTCTAATAAAGAGTACAACTGTAAAAATGATTTAAAAAAAAAATAAAGAGTTTGTGAGTCAGATAGATGGGAGAGGTGATTGTGTTAGCCATAACGTTTCTTAAAATTTTGATATAGTTTGAGAAACTTTCAGGTGGCATAATCTGTTGAAGACTTCTCCGGGATATTCTAAATTTGCACRGAAAGACACTGGGGCTTACCACTAATGCCATCATATGTATAACACATTAAAGCTTTCTTGTTAAGGATTCTTTATAGTACACTTCAAAATTCCTTTTCTGAGATGATTTAAAAGCATTATAATAYGAAGTCATTCTCGTAAAATTCTGTAAGTGTTCATGCTAAGTCTTTTTTACTGTTACTGAACATCAATATGCTTTATTTGAATGTAACTTCAGCATATTATTTGTCCTTTTAAAATTGCAGCCAGACTGTTCAATGCAGGAATGATTTCCTGYGTGTATTTAGAGCAATTGCTACATGCGGATTTGACTCGCTCCTTGCCTGACACTAAAGAATGAATTAGTGTGACATAACTTTCACTAAAATCCCAAGGCTGAGTTGACTGAAATTCCAGAAATTGCCTGTGAAATTCACATGGATGTATCTAACCTTACTATAAACCATTAACTTAGGTACTGATACCAGAAAAAGGGACATAGCATAGCTCATTTGACACTAAAYCCCACAATTCATCAGCCAGGGTAATTTCTGGCAGTTGACCTGGTAAGTTACATGCAAGCCTATCTCCTATGTTACTTTTCCCCAAGCTATTTTAAATTTAAATATGTTCTATCTTTACAAACTRCACTTGATGTAATAGCTCTAGCAGAGCTCAAAATGCAAAACATCTTATGAAGTGTACTTCCCTCCCCTCATGAGATAACTACTGAGGAGATTATTATGGTGACTAAGGAGAAATTAAGCATGTATGGAAGTTGATGATTGTCAGGAAAAAATTAAACATGTTTGAATTACTCCTAATATGAACAAACAGAAACTAACATTCACAAGTAATATATGAACTTAGTGATTCAAAAGSTCTGGTCTGTTTTCACAGAACAGGRGAAAGTTATAAGGAATACTGATTGGAGGAAAAAGTAAGCAAGAAACTGAATGAAATTTAAGAGTTGCTTCATGATAGTTTAGTTGTGTATTATCCCATAACCACTGAGCAGAACAGCTATGCTTGCAAGCTCAGTGGCAGAAAAAGGGAGCAATTAGAAGAAAGAGTTGTATGACACAGAAACACCRTAATCTAGGTGAGCAACACAAACTGGACAGTAATTCAGACTGGGTAGTAATTCAGACTAGAACTAGTAGGGATCATCTAGATCTATACAGTGTTTCAGCGCAGCACTGATTTTCCCCTTACTGAAGTAGCAAAGCRTCCCCATTAGATTTGCATGCAATGAATCCCACACTCCAGTATCCAAAAAGAGGTATCAATAAAATGGAAAGATGACAGCTAACTTCAGGTAAGCCACATTTTAAGTTTGTTATTTGTTGCAAGGGTTTTCTAGCCTGACTGGATGTCCCAATCTAGTGTTTTCAGGGAAACAAAGAATTTACCGTAAGAAAGAATTCAGGTTCATCAGTAGCCAATTAAAATCTGTTTCTTTCCTCCCAGCAGGGTTACAAACAGCTGTGTTATCAACAGAGAGGACAGAATCATCTGTTAACATTTTTGACACACATTAGTGGGGTATCCATAAAGATCTCTTAATAAGGCATTTGAAATCACAGGGAAATGCCTCCTAACAAAAGGAAATATTTATTTATTTAAACTTCCACTCTTACCTATTACGTCTTAGGACCCACTGCGGCATTCTTCATCTAACCGAACGAAATCATGCATGAAATAGTATTCTATTTAGTTTAATGGTTAACAGAACCTGAATGGCTACATGCAGTGCATTAGCTTTCTTCTGAAAGACTCAGTAATTTTTAATACAGCGCAGAACTGTTCAGTGTATAACCTCAGTGAATAGGCCAGCCTTATTTCCATTATCAGCAAATATATTCCYGAATGCTATTCCATAATATTCGTTCTTATATTCTTCATCTTTTACAAAAGGAACCCTAAAAATCAAACTCACAAAGCTCCATATTCTCCGATTTTATTATTAAATATTACCCGTTAGCAAGAAAATCTTAGCGTTATTTCACTTTTTATTCTCAGTTCCTTTGAAAGAATAACAGCCTTTATCACCATTTGCCCAGTTATCTCATAAGCAAATTTGTCTTTTTCTGAGATGCTTCTTTTGATAGAACACCTTCCTTAAATACTGCACTTCCCTTAAATACACTGCTATTAAGGRTGCTTTCTTTATTTAAAGATATTAAAGAAAGTTTCATCTGTACACTTTATCATCATCACATTTCAAATGAAAGTAAAAGAAAACAAGATCAGTGATAGCATAGAAACTGTATAAATACTTAAATTTATCATTTTTATTGCAATCCAATTAGAAAAAATGGTGTTGGAGTAGAACACCGCTGTACAAGGTGCTGTAGAAACAGCTTAGCAAGAAGATTTCTCCCCACTGAGTCTGTATAATAACAGATATGCATGTAGCAATTGTATTAATATCCATGAGCTTTGTTTGTGGAAATCCATCAAGAAACATAATGAAATTCCAGAAAATTGGGCTTTCCAAGGTCAATTTTTATTTTTTTTTTTAAGTTTTTTAAAAGACTAGGATTTTTAGAACTGGGATAGATTCACCTCTGCAGGATTTCATGTCTTAAAACATTATTAAGACATGCATAAATACATGTGTTCCARAATATTTCTTATTCAAAATATGTTTCTACATATTCCCCTCAAGTCCTCCTCAACGTAGTTAGCCCTACTGACTGTGTGTCCACCACCAGTGCAGAAACCCCAGAGGTAACACTGACAAGTTCTTCTGAAGTAAATTTTCTTTGCTGCAAGCTAAAGCCAATTATCCTTGTTGTAATGTTATGCTGATGGAGTTATAATGCTTTTGGGATTGGACCTTAATGTCTTCATATGGCTTTTGACTCTTGTTTGGCCATCTATTAAAGCATGCAGAGTTTTACCACTGACTTAAGATTTCTTTTGGTTGTCCATGCTTAGGGGACCTAGGACCATTTGAGGTATCCTCGGGGATCCAAAGCATCCAGATGGCACTGGCAGATCTCACACAGGACCTGAGGGAGATTGTGCACATCTGGAGCAACAGCTGGAGACCAGATAGCACTGCCTAGGTTATCTCAGATCATAGCATACATCTAGGTGAGGGCTACTGAATAAAGTCCTTAACATTTACRCTTCAGGTGTGACTTAAATTTTCTGTTATGGGTGTAGACAGGTATTCTAGAAGACCGTAACCAGAGGACCAATCCTACTGCAGTTTTTTCTCTGCRTCTTCTTCCATGTTAACCAGGGATGGTAAGACTTCAGCTTCTAAATCCTGTGAAAGTCCAATGRAAGAAGTTCTGTTTTTCACTTTTCTATTGCTGACAGTGTATTTATCCATCTTTTCAAGTCTTCCCTCTGAAATAGCCATTCAGCTCCTTTTGAAACAAATGGGCTTAGCTCTAACGTTGATAACTGACCTCTTCAAAATTATTTAAGATGCCCCAGGACTTACTTGTTAATTTCTTGGCTTTCAGCTCCAGAAGATGACCTATGTAACTATACTTTCTCTATTGTTCCTACCTCTACCCCTTCAGAATTTTATTGCCACGTGGAATAAGGGCTTTAAAGCCTTCTAAAACAAAATACTTAAGCCTAGCTTCATCCAGCTTAGCTTGATTCATTCGACTTAAGATTCAAAACKTTTGTGGATGGGTTTACCCACCTCCACTTGGCAGCTAGACCTCTAACATATAGATCTTAATTAGGTTCCCAGAGGGTATGAACCCAGGACTAAGAGCCAGATTCCAGCAAGTGTTTGGTAAGAACAGGATAATTGGCTTCAAATACATAAAAAAAAAAAAAAGCAGTAGTGAGAAAGGGAACAATATGTGCTCTACGTCCAAGGTAGAACAGCTGAGAAATAAGGTTTCAACCACAGAGGGGAAACATGAGAAAAGTCTTTTTAACAACAAATGAATCACTGGAGYTCCACAGAGGTTATAGAATGGGAATCCTGCACTGGAATTCTTTAAGAAGTTTGGCAAACATCCTTGTTAAGGCAGGAAGGTGGACAAGATGACTTTTTTGTAAGTTTCTGCCACCCTTTTAAGTCAATATCRAATTATATTTTAATTCATTAATGAACGAATGAGTGCATTCATTAATTTATGAATTTATTAATGAAATTAATGAATTAATTTCTCCTCTGGGATAAATAGGTTTATACCTAGAGTGAGGTATCTTGGCATCTAAATGAGCTTTCACAGTTTGGCCTTAAGAATTCAATTCAAAGGCTAGAGAAACTTTTAGATCCAGATATTATGAGCTCATCAAATTAACACTTTTTAAAAAGGTAAGAACTGTACTGATGATACCTGACTCCGCTGACAGAAATTCAGGGATATTTCTTGGAAAAAAGAAAAAAATAAGAAAAAAAGAAAAGAGATTAATCTATAGCTCACCACTAACTAAACAAAATCTTTCCATTTCCTTGCTTCTCCTTATCTGCGTCTGACCTTGAGTGTCTCTTATACCTGACAAGGAATGAATATGTTTCATCTACCCTAACTCTCATTTCTCACACTCATGATTGGAGGCGGGGAGCTATAATAAACATGAACATTTAATCAATAGCCTTGTATGAACCAAACAGTAAAGTGCAGACTGAATAATGAGGAAATACAATTCTTACTCCTGTTGCATCTTTAATTAGAGCTTTACTACATGACGCAAATTACTTCAGTCCTGTGATATTACCCAAGATGTTTAAATGTTCTACAAAAGTATTGATTTTGTTTTGAATGTCAGATCTTGCACTTGGCAGCTTTTTCCCTGAAACAAATGGATTACTCTTGGAATTCTAATTAAGCTGCATTTCTCAAATGAGAAGCAGACAAACAGCAGTATACTATTACTGAGCTATAGTTATCAACCTTCATATGGGCAAAACAGCCACAATTTTCAGTAATAGTGAATAGCACATGATTTGCTTTGAATGAAGATTTTACAGAGATCAATGTCTGTATTCTCAATATATAATTTGCCATCTTGAAAAAGATTCATTAAATTGTTCAAATGGTACATCATTTTTATTTTTGTTTAAATAGGTTTGGTGACTTTGCAGTGAGAAGTGTTAACCTTTGGAAAAATCAATTGTCTTCTCATCTCGTCTAGGTAAGAAAAACACACACATGCAAGAAAAACTCCACAGAAACCTGATAGAATTAGTCAGCAGTGAACACAACTCTCACTCTAAACTAAGCTTTCAGCACCCGTGTGATGTGGTAGATGGGCTATGGCAAGGACAGTTTAGAGAGTGGAGCTGAATAAGAAAAGAATATCATTGAAAAGGGAAAGACCCTAGCTGTTTGCCATGACCAGTGAGTAGCTGATAGCACTTATTCTTCATTGTATTTTGAGCTACAGGCTTCTCCTGTCACTTCTTTTGAGTACATTGGTTTTGGAGACCTCCTGAGATTGTACGAGATGTACCTGTTAGAAAGTTCCATCTCACAGTCATCGATAAGATACACACCATTCTAACTTAATTTTCAATTCTTTCATCATCTAAAGATGTAAACTTCAGATTTATGTTAAGGTCTAATGTTGCTAATGGCTTTCTTTTTTTGTGTGTGATTTTTAACTTCTTCCCCACATGCACCAAAACTGCCATCATTCCTTCATTAGTCTTAATAGTGATACGATCCAGACAAAGAAAGAAAACAGTCTTTACCAAGACATGGTTGGTTCAAGATTGCTTCCTACAGCAAACTGACAAGAAACGTAAGTAACCCAATAGTCTAGTAGCCTCTTTTACTAAACATTTATGGGTTTTATAAGTTTATTTAGTTTCTAAAAAGTTGACGTAATGTTTCCAAATGTAGGAATAGATCT
Source organism: Oceanodroma leucorhoa (assembly GCA_030449065.1). Classification (NCBI taxonomy): domain Eukaryota; kingdom Metazoa; phylum Chordata; class Aves; order Procellariiformes; genus Oceanodroma; species Oceanodroma leucorhoa. The sequence continues at coordinate 3,595,093 of JASVER010000035.1, forward strand.
TAAAATTCATGTTCCAGGGATTAGAAGAATAATTATTAAATCCTCCAGTTTCTCATATGCCCCTAACTCTGAATTGTGGCAGGTTTTATCTCACATACACATACATACACACACACGGAAATACGCACACAGAGCTAAAGGGCAATCTTCGTATTTGCAATATCTATCACATAAGGAATTCAATCACAAAAAAACCTTTGACATCTTAGTAAGCCATTTCAGATATTCWGCCAAATATTACCTGTTGTGAGTTCATTATATTCTCCATAGTTACTGTTAATTAAAATCCTCTTGAAGCATCAGTGTCCTGACCTGGTCATTACACTCACTACACAATAAAAGATACTACATTGTAAATGTATGGGAGTGAAAATAAGATATTTCAGAGAAAATACAGTAACTCTAGCAATTATACCTGATAGTATATAATATATATACTTGATGATACAAAGGAAAAATGTAGAGCTTCAGTTTTCAGGAAAGGTAGTAGGTCTCACTTCTTCATCAATGATGTAAAAAATTCCTCTGTAATAAGGAATTTTTGTTCAACTCACTTGTTGGGGGTGGGGTGTGTGTGGAATTAATTAACAATAAGCTTAATATTCCTTGCAAAAAATCAATATTCCTCAGACATGAATATCTTTTAGTTTGCTTTTGATTTTAAAGCCATTTCTAAGCACTATTTTTCCCTTCAATTGCTTTTCCACCACCTAGCTTTTTAATTTAGTGTTAAAATTTCACAATAAGGCTGGTAGGATACCTAGCCAGACTCAAACACTTAGATCATCTAGTTAAATTATTTGTCCGCCTCCGATTCTTATCARTTCTGTAAAGCCCCTTCTCAGACTAAATCACATTGACTGTTACGAAGCTCGAAGGCACGGCAATGAGCACCAGGCCCACGGAGAGTAGCAGAAGCCATGTAGGAAGCCAGGAGAGTATAGGATGTGCTGCAGTAACCTCAGAGCACACAACTGTAGTGCAAGATCCACTATATTGTTCCCACTTTTGTCTCAGAGCATATCCTAAAGAAAAACTTGTAAATTGAAAAAGAATTATTCTCTGTTTATGAATAACCTATTGTTCTGACCTTTTTGCTTTGAAGTCGGTACTTGCTCCAGGGTGATCCAATGTTATGCTTTGGCTTTGATGTACAATCTTAAAAGCATCATTACAGGCATTTACTGGAAAGGAATACCTTGTTGCCATGGCTACCAGTGCATCACTTGAAATTGTGATATAGCTGGATTTCATCACCATGACACTAATTTTCTCCAGTGCAGCAATGGAGGGACTAGATCATAACTGTATTAGATGCAGCAGGGTTGCATTTCCTTCTTTTCACTTCTTAAAGTTTGTGTAGGTGAAATCCATGGCTGTAAGGGCAAATCCATAAGCCAATGAAAACCATGCCAACTATTTTTGGGGGTGGGGGAGGGGGAAGAAATAGAGAGTATTTTTAGCGTTGTTTCTTACTAGGAAAAAGTGAAATGTAGATTCCTGTAGGAAATCAGCTGTCAGTCTTGCCATATCTCCACTGCTATGAAATAATGACAGTCAAATTAAATGCTTCCCCAGTGACTGCTTGGCCCTAATCCAATGCTCACTGAGCTTTCCCAGCTGAATGCAGCATGGTGAGTTGTGGTGTCAGGAACATTTCTAAGACCCTTGAGACATGTCTTTATCACAGATAGAGCAAGGCAAAGAGGACCTGCACCAAAGAGAGGGAAGCACCTGTACAACTTTTGTATCCCCAGCAGTTCACATACAGCCAACTTAGAGCAAAAAGTGTGATGAAGTTGCCATTATGTTTGGAAATAACCTCTAGTTCCAAGTTCATCATGACCCAATCCAGCTGCCGCACAGATCTGCGCTGAGACAGCTGTAATGTCCCAAATATAAAACAGATCTATGGAGAARTGTACAGCGAATGAGTGTGAGATGGTTGGTTTTCAGCTGGGCTGAATAGAAATGAAGAGTCTTATACCAATAACTGTCTTCATACCTCTTCAGGCTACAAGCTAAACCTTTACAAATTAACTGAAAAGGAAACTTTCTACAGCTTCTAGTTGAGGGATTTAAGAGAAAAAAAAAACGTAAATCCTTCGTTTATCTGATTAGGAGAGCCTCTCCATCATGCTCTCATCCTCAAATATTCAGCACACATGAAGGATCCCACTGAAGTCTCTTATATCTTATTGCCCTCCTCACCTAACTTGAACATCTAAGTAAGAGTCATCTCACCTGAAGTATAAAGAAGGAAGGAGGAGGCTTCAGCTGTAGGTTCAAGCACCTACTTTCAGAAGTTTACAATGGAGATACCTGCATCTGAATACCACTGTAAGACCAGGATTCACTTTCTCACAGATAGAAATCTAGTACTATTAGAAATATCTTCTGATTGAGACATAGCTGGCAAATACAACACAGCTCCAGAGGGAGCTGGTCACTCAGCAGAATGCACAATTAATAGCCATGCAGTGAATCACTCCTTCAATTTGATGTAAGGTTATCATCTATGTCCCATGTGTCCTCAAATGAGAGTTATCAACATCTTCAGGGTGTTATTAGTGACCTCAGACATCTGTATTAGGATAGGATGAAGTGTGTTTGGGAACATTGTGAAGGTGTGCTCCCCTTGCCCCCAACCTGACCTTTCACCTGACCCTGCTCAAGTGATAGCCACCTGTGGCGACCGTGATGGATGTGTCTGGTCGTGATGGATGCATCCAGCTCAAAGTGGATTCGGGGGAGACAGRTAACAACACAACAGGCAATGCGTCCACCTAACCACAGTGCTGGTCAATGTCTGACTCAAGCCAAATTTGGAAGAAACTAACGTCTACAGCTGGTATGTAAATATGACTATGAGTCAATCATCTTACCCCCATAAATAGTGGGCAGCCCAAGAGCCCTTTGACTTCTCCTACACAGCAGTAGGCTGCACGTCAGGATCTCCCCTTGAGCAGGGACACCTTTCAAGGTTACTCCTCGAGGTTGAGAGATTCCTTGCTGCAACAGATCCTCAGTAGGTGACTAATAGCATGCTGAACTTGGAAATCTTAGCTAAGTGATATAAAGGAATGATTGTGCATATATAATCCTTTAGACGTAAACCGTTGACCAAGTCTGGGACTAGGATTGGATCCAGCCGCACCTAGACTCCTCTCTGAGAAGGAGTTTAGAAAGCAAGGGGGTCCTCTCTGAACCTCATGACTCAACGGGAGGGTCCCCCTGACAGTTTTGTCTGACCCTGTCCTCTATGCAGTAAATAATCAAGTGTACCTTGCCATCAGATCTTGTTAACTGACTGTCACATTTACTATCAAACTTTGTTAAATCACTGTCTTACATCAATAAACATATTGCTGCTTCTCTCTTACGAGTGAAGTGCATCTCTCTCCCTCTCACTCCATCCGCGACAAACACTTATTTTTCAGCATTGAATATGGAAAGGAGCTTAAACAACTGCTTAGGCTGGATACCTTCAGGTAAATACAACCAAGATGATCCTGTCCTCAGTGTTTTGGTTTCATACAATTTTTTAAACAGTATTCATTTAAAATAAATATGTTTCTGAGAAATAATCAATTTCTGCGAGAAAAAAAAAAAAAAGTAAAAGAAAAAAGGACCAGCCTAATCTGTTTCATTATCAACATCATTATTGCCTCTGCCCAGTTCACACTAGTTTTGATGGAATGCATGAGTGGCAAAGTCCCCAGTGAACTCCCAACATACTTCCTAATCTTTAGCTTTCAGCTGCCAGATGTTGTAACAAAGTAAAGATAATTGTGTCTGAGAAGTTGCTAAGTATGTATTTACATAAATTGGTTGCTATTAGGAAAGTTTGGTTCACTGCATTCTTAATACATAAATTCCAAAGTAACTGATGTGAGAATGGCTTTTTGTCTGGAGTTTGGTTCAAAACCATTTCTATTTGGAATAACCCAGTTTTGAATCTACTATTTTAATCACCTTTTCTTTCTGCTTTTAACACATATATTCCCTATTTTTGGTCGTTCAACAAGGGGAGACTGCTCCTCTCCCCAGGCCATCCTTGTCTTTAATATTTAGAAGATCTTATAGCTCAAAGTGACACCAGAAGCAGCTTTAAGAAATACCTGGCTTACCTCAGATAGGTGCTACAATGTTTGGAATTATATTCARGTTTTACAGTCAAACTATTTTGTTGCAGGAATTAGTGATCTTAGTTTGATATAAGGTTACATGCACATCCTCCAGTCAAATTTGAACACATAGAAGTTAAGTTCAGTTAAAGAAATTAGCTTGTAAAACTGTTGTGGTGTCAAAAGTTTAAAGAGCAAATTTTATAATGAGTTCTCTCTCTAAGGCAGACTGGCTTTTCTCTTCTGCTTCCAACATTTAGAAGTAGATTTACCAAACAGAGCTTAACATCTCAAAGTAACTCCATATCTAAAGATAACCATTTGCTTTCACTTAAAGTGCAACGTATTTTTCCTGCAGAAATGATTAAACAGAAAAATGGCCCTTGGTTTTTAACTTTAGTTAACCTATGCTACACAGCTATCATTACCCACAGAGAATGAGAAGTATTGATTTTAATTTGTCCCATAACAAATTTCTGCAGAAGATTTTGAAATAAATTYCTCCTCTCCCCCACAGGGTAGCTGTTCAGATTTCTCCAGTCTTTCCTGGAATAGGACTTTCAGATTTAAGTAGTGACTATTTGACACATATATGCCACAAAGAGCCTAATGTCATTGATTCTCAGTGCTGCTATTTAAATGCATCTCTTGATAATCAATTTGAGATATATATATAAAGCTACAAATATATTTTTAATGAAAAATTTTAACAATTCTTTATTATTCTTGATTTTGTAGCAAAAATGCTGCACTTCTCTAAACAAATGATATCTAAATTTTACGTACTCTTCATCTTGCCCATAATTTGTACATAGATGTGGTGACAGAGATTATAATTGAAAATATTTACTTTATTACCTGAACATTACCAAATTGTGGTTGCTAAAGTTACTTTTGTGAAGAAAATATTTTTTTTTTGTTTTATTAGGAAGATTTTTCCTTTAAGGATTTTCCAAAATATCAAAAAATGATTTTAAATTTATTGAAAATAAGGTAACTTATTAATGAGTTTTGATAATCTAACAAGATCCTTTTCTTCATTTGCTATAGCCTAGAAGACTACAGTAAGATGTTATTTTTCTGAGAGGTTAGTCTTCTAGACATGCTGTAAGATCCTTGTCATATTTTAACACTTCTCTCTCTCCATTTAAATTTTGGCAGATCAGAATATGACGAGGATGAACAAACACCAATGGAGAAGGAACAGAGGAGATGCCGATCCCTGGAAATCATTCAAACCTCAAAAAACGGTCAGGTTCAGGGTGCCCATTTCCTTAATTAAAAATCTAGTCAATCAATCCCAATGTCTTTCTCATTCACATTAGAGTGCCAAACCATGTCAGACCAGATTCTCTCTGTTTTTACAGCCACATAATTGAAATCTGAATCCGCTACTGTATGAATGTTAATGTGCCATCCCAGTGGCTGTTCTTAGTCCTTATTTTCTGATCTTCTATACAATGGCTTAAGAAATACAATCAAATAGTGAGAAGTAAGGCTTCATTTGGGTTCATCTGGTGAGCAGAGAACGCTTCTAATTTTACAGAAAAGGAAAGAAAAAAAAAGCAGTCTGTCCATTCCTCAAAGTGGTGATACAGAGCCAAGCTCTATGGGGTTGCTGACTGGATTTATTGTATGTCACACAGATCAAAAGTAAGTGTAGGCAGCTAAAGAGTCTTGATACCCAGCTGGGTAGGATGGTTTGCGAGCGTAACAGACACTGACTGTGCCACAGCACAATACTTCTGCCTGCCAAGTTAATTAAGTTAGGATTGAATGCCCGTGGATAAGAGATAATAACACCAGCCACATACAAAGGATATGTGATATTGTAGATTAGGTTTATAAGAACTGCTTTGTCTCTCTGACAGGGAGACAAAAATGTGCTGCCGTTAAACTCCGAGAGATGGGACTCCTGCCATATTCAAGAACATGCTTTAGTTTGTATTTTTTTCCTTTATTATTTCTATTTCCCATTTAATAAAAACCTGCGCCTTTGAGTTATATGCAAGGGGAATGGCAGAAAAGGTGACAAGCCCAGGAAACTGCCAGAGGTGAACTTTTCAACTCACAGCAACATCTCAAGGCAGGCTGTAAATAGGATTACTTTTATTAGACTGCTGCCTGCTACAGCCATTCTCGTTAAGGGCCTGTCACTCTGCCTGTTGTGTGCGGCGGAGCGACGGGCAGCCCGAGCCTTGGCGACCCAGCGCAGGGCCCCTACTGCCACCCATCACTCCGGTGGAACCGTCCCTTTGAGTCAATAACAGCATCTGTCCGAAGCATAAAACAGGATTTCAATGTGCTTTACAGAAGATGGGCGGGTGCTGGGATTACCCCTTCAACAACACAGTTGTCGGCAGAGGACCAGGTGAACCACCAAGAGCCATTCCCCCCACGGATGTGCCTCCAATGAATTGAGGCATGCACGAGCGTGTCACCATGTTAATGACATTGGTGGTTAAGCCCTTCTGTTCTAGAGATTGTTTTTTTTTTTCCTCACCTCCTAGTCCAGTGCCTGAATCACAGAGGCTTGAATAAGGTAATGCTCAGTCTGGGTTGAGTTTTAAAAAGAAATAAACAAGCTTTCAGATAAAATCTCAAGTGTTTCCAAGGTCTGGTCCGCTGCAATGCAAGATGGGGTACAAAGGCCAAACCATTCTGAGGGAAGCTCAAGGATTATGGTGGTCTGCACCTAAAATTTATGGAGATGGAGAAGAGCAGATAGGAGAAATGGAAATAAGGAAATAGCAATGGGGAGAGCTTACTGGAAAGACCAAGAGTTGCAGCAATTTTTTGTAGGATGTACCTGCTACTGTAGCTCATAGTCAGTAGATGTAGAACATTACATCTGCAAGTCAACCTGAGTTCCCAAGAGAGGAGAAAGCTCCTGTGAAATTATCAATTCTCCCCATTGGAATCTGAAATACATTATATATATATATACACACATGTATTATATACACACACACACACATGTATGTATATGTTTAAGCACTTGCAGCTCCAGTTTCTCCAAGCCTCTCTAGTGTAAAAGCCCAGTTCAAGCAGGTAAGAAGGTCCCACACTACAGAAGGCTGGAAGTCTAGCTGAGGTGCTCATCTCATGCATTTTACTCTAGCTAAGCAATCCTCCATTTCACAGGAAGATTTGAATGTTGAAGTTTTGCTCTAGACAGACATTGCAGTAGACATTCAAACTGTATCAGCTGAAATATTTTTAAAGGATGAGGTAATTTGAATTCCAGACCCATTGTAGCAAAAGGAAGAAGCTGGAAAGCTTTGGGCCAGACTGGCTAGAGAGTCAGATGTTCCTCGTGCACTTGGCCCTAACCCTGCAAAGGCACGTATGTACTTGTGTGAGGGACTAGCACAAGTTTAAACACTGTTTAAAAAGGTTATACACTTTTAGGTTGCTATTCTGTTAATTTTGATTAACATTACGAAAGTATTACTAAACTGGATGGGTTTATAAAAATACTTAGTCCGGACATATCTTACAGGAAGCACTTGCAGCAATACATTTGTAATACCTTTAATTATTTCCTTTCTCAGAGGGGTTTATAGGAGTGCACGTCTCTCAAAACATACAAACAAAAAACCTTTTAAAAGATATTATAAAAGCCTATTATGTTCCCTGATCTGATTGTACTTATTCTGTTTCAGGACAAGCACACTATTTGGAAAGTTATAGTCTTAGTCCAGTCACCTTCTTGAGAAAATTCCTATTTATATTCCTGACTGACATCTCCTATTTCTCCAAGTGATTTTGCTCAGTTTGCATGATACAAATCATCATCTATACAGAAGAAGACCAGGTCCAAATTCATCCCTGATTTATCTCCACCAATGCACAAAAGGGTAAAGAAAATACATTAAAAACAAGGTTAAAATAAAAAAAAAAAGAGGCACAGCATGAGCCGGATGGAAGATAAATGCCAAAGACCTGACTGACATTTGCATTAAGGAAGAATAAAGCAGCTGTGAATGAGAACACAAGACAGGCTGTGCTTCTGTTTATTTCTAGCTAAATATGTGATTTTTTTTTTTTTTATGGATGGGTTCTCATTTGTTTGTGAGAAATTATTTTTTGCATTAACAGGATTTGGTTTTTTTGGAGGATTAGGTGAAAGGTTCAGTGTTGAACTGATTTTACAAATCCTCCAGCTCTCCAGGATTCACTTATCTCTCTCTGAAAGGATCTGTCTATCTCTTCATCACAGGCCTCGCAATCACTGGCTATTATGCAAGGGTCAAGCTCACTCTGAGAAAGGAGAATATACTAAATTAAGATGTATAAGAGATTAACCAGCTCAGGTTAATTGTGTTTTCATTTTCTTAAGAATTTATCAATGCTGTAAAATAAATCTCACTATGTTTTTGCAGTTATTAAAAGAAAATGGGAGACTGCATAATGGTGACAGTCATTATCATCAGATCTGAAAACAAGAACAGAAAAGCAATTCTTTCCATTTGGAAGCATAACCAAGTGCCTGCATTTAACACTGTTTCTATAAACTGCCTGCTATTTCTTCATCTTCTTTTTCTGTTGCTATTCAGCAAAAGATCTTGTCACTCTTGCTTACAATGTCATCAAGAAGGCATCCCCATGCCTATTGAAACTACTGTTCCTGTGAGCTTTCCTTTCCAGGCCTTGTAACATCTTTTTGTAACTGTGCATTAGAGACAAGACAGCTTCCTTATGTGAAATACTCTTTCTGTGTCGATAATTGAAAGCACAGAGAAAATTAAACACTGGCCAAGTTAAGCTAAGGGAATGGGGGGGGGGGAAGGGCTCAGGGAAGAGGGGAGGGTAATAATAAAATAAAAATAACATCTATCTCCTCGCTACCTGAAGTAGAGGAGGTGGTTTGGATCAGCATCTTCCTCATGTTTGAGTCTGCCCCAAAAAATACACTCTTTGAGGCAGTTGTGTTTTACAAACGCATTGTTGCACACCAGGAGTACTCAAACAGCGGTCACAGGGCTTTCCCTCAAGTTGTACCGTACCAATAAGAGGTGGCATGTACAGCCATGCTGAAATATTCTGCCTTACTAGAGAGCTGGGTGCACACGCTTTTGTGGCTGGGCCTGATTTTATTTTATTTTCCACTCGAGCTGCAACCCAGAGCACTAACCAGTCTCACCCAAAAAGCCAGTACTAGTTCCTAAGGTACTCAGCCAAGCTCGCTGGATGCAACTGATCTCACTTCATAAGATGAAGCATCACATTCTCCCTTGCATTATACTAACTACCGTAAAATACATATTTACTGCTGTTCAAACTGTTGTAGTAAGTGCTGGGGAGGAGGCTGTGCAACCCTCATTATGGTGACTGAGTGTTTACAGCAGCAATCCTTTTAGCAATAATGAATTTCTTTATGTGAATGAGGGCTCCCCAGGGTAAAGGGAGTATCCAGCAATCAAGAGGCTTGAATTTCCTTTGTGCTCATTAAAATGAAACAAACAAAAAAATCCTGCATGAGGAAAAAAAACCACCACAATACCAAAACAAACAAGGTGTCAATCTGAACACCACAAACCAGCCTCTAAGCAGAAAAAGCTGTGCAAGCACTCCGTGCTTCCCATTTTGCAGAAGATAAAACAGGAACCAATTTGGAATCAATATTAGCTCAATCTTGATTGATCTTCCTCAACTTTAATCTTCCTACTTCAGTCACCCAAAGAACTCTTTACAGTTGATACTAGAGAGGGATGTTTCCAGATCTTAAGCCATCTGAATCGTTTTCAGACCATGTGCAATGATCCTCTTATATTGCCAAAGGAGTCTAGAGTGAGTAGTTTTGTCATTTGCTTAACTCCCATGTTTTCCCTGATGTGACTGATAGTATTACAAAGCTAAAACAACCTAACTCAAATGTTTTCTTATCCATAAATAATCCTCTGTGAAAACATATGTTATTTTGCTTTTTAGCCTGAAGTGAATGGAAAGATATACTGGAATGAGAAACTGAAGTATTATACATAGCCCTAATTAAATAGGATTTGTCATAATTGTAGAAAAATAGGATATGATCTTAAAAATTTAGTCTGTTGCTGTCTGATAAAGACAATGGTTTGGGACTTCAAAATGCCAGGGAGAAGAATTGGTGAACAAGGAAGCCTTTGCTTTGATGGTGCTTTTTCCACTTTCCTTCTGAGTAGAAGTTAGTATTTCAAATAATTTTCAGGGTCTTACCTCTTCAAAAATATTTTATTACGTTAGACATTGGGACACTTTGCAACAAGTACTATTTCAAAATGGAGAAAAAAATAAATGGATAATCTGTAGTCCAGATTTTTCTTATGGCTAAAGTAAGTCACCTGGGCTTTTTCCAAATTTGCAAAAAAACACCAAAAAAGGTCCTTTGTGTTTTTGCAAGTAGTAACAATTAAATAAATGGTACTAGTAAATAAAACCAAGTATATGATTAAGCAAATAGTCTTTAATTAGCTCTACTAGGAAAACCTGAGCTTGATTCCTCACTCTGCATATTACTTTGTCATTTGTATCTCTTACAGTGCTTATGACTCACTGCAAGGGAGACCCTCATCTATTAAATGGGGCTAATAATGCTTTCCAAGCACACAAGAACAAGTGTGTCAGGAGTGGAGAAGTTTACGTACTGTTGCAGTGTGACTGGACAGCAAAACCCAAAATTTCCAAGGATTTTTAATCAAAGACTTATATGTAAGGTTTCTAGTATGAATAAGTGTTCATTCCACTTTTAGCAAAACACTGTAGTATTGCTGTTACCTCACCCTCTAATGGTATGGTTGCATATATTTTAAAATATGAAGTTATTTCATTGTTTGAATTAGAATTTGAAATATTGTTTCAGTTAATAGTTCATGTGATTTTTATCTACAGTTTCCTAGAGAGAAACAAAACCCACCTAAATGGAAAAGATTCCCCCTCGCCCCCCCCAAGATTATTTGTGGCTTTGTAACTTCCAGTACAGCAACTGCTTTCTTCTAATTTTTCATTTTGAAGTGGCACCTTCTTGGAAAAACAACATCTATTTGGCTAGAAATCTAAAATGTACAAATTACACCTGACCTCCTGCCCCTAGTGTTAGCAAGGGAGTTGGATTTTATTCCCGCCCCCCAAGAAAAAAAAAAAAATTCCCTAAAGTATTACTCATTTTTATAGCCAGAAAGAGCATTTATTGTAACTAGGCTAAAGCTACTCAGTTGTGAAAAATGACACTGAACATGACTGAAAGATAAATTCTCCTGGGAACAGGAAAAGAAAAAGACAAAGAAGATAAAAAAAGGGTATAGGAACTTTTCATGTCATGTATTTCTATTCGTTCATGGCCTGCAGCTACAAAGAAATGCTTACATTTCAACAGAGAGGAGGAGACAGACTGCTTAAGCTAAATATCAGTTTTTACTTGTTTTAGGGACCAGCAGTTATAGCTGCCCATAAATGTTTTGTAATAGGCAGKCTCATAAATCCAGGTGGCAACATTCCACTTTCAGGCCACTCTTAGACTGGGTTTAAAGCATATTGCTTAAGTAATTACAACAGGGTGATTTGGACTTTTATTTCTTTCCTTGTATTTCAACATTGGTCAGAGAGAATGCRTTCTTAATAGAAACACTTTGTTTCTGCTAAGTGTTTTATAGCCAGAGATAACAAAGCACTTCTAAAAGCACTTATATCTAATCCTCCTCTAAAGCTATTTATGCCCAAAGTGTCAAACTTGAGTATTTGAACTCACACACCTAAGCCTGTACTCATGCGTGTTTGCAAATCAACCTGAATTTCAGAGGGGCTTCCAAGGCATTGCCAGGGGAGAGACTTCAAAGGTGTCTCCAAGATGAACACTGTGGCCAAGACTCAATGTGGCTATCAGGTGCTGCATGGTGCACATCAAACTACTCACTCTCTGAAGTGTATCTGGGTCTCTTTACCTCAGCAATGCTATTGTTAATAATTATAGACTCCATACTAGGTCCTACTGGCCTTTTCCTGAATTACAAGACCATTTCTGACCATGACGGGTGTCCCTGCTGGCTGAGGCTCTGCTACAACCCCCAGTCTTTCCAATAAAAAGAAGAAGGGAAGGAGGAATTAAGGGAAATTGATAGTTTAGGCATGGGACTCTATCAGAAAGCCACAATACAGAAATACATAGCACTCTTATCAAAGATATCAGTCCAGTAAAATCAGGGAGCTTACCTTTACAGTGAAGAATTCGGGTGGGGAGATAACAACATACACCAATACCATTTTTCCTTTGTTTAGGCTTCTCTCCTCATCTATCTACCTTATAGCCTTTCTCCCCTCTTTCAGACAAAATTTACTTCCGAATTAGGGTAATATTAGCCTGGTCTTTACCTAAATGGCCACTTTTTTTTCCCCCTTGCGGTGGGGAGAGGCTGAGTAACGAAATTCAGCTGAAATTGAATTCCCTTATTAGCCTTTTCTATCAGGTTGCCACACKTGTCACGGTGACGAGTGTCTTCTGCTGTTACTAGAGCAATTCTGCCCTTATTTACAAAAGGTAGGCACAAATTACTTAACTTTGTTCTCTGTCTATTACTGAGTCAATTATTGATTTAAACATGCAGGTGTACAAAGGCAAGAGAATAGGTAAGAGTCTAACAAATTTCTAAAGACTCAGATATTTCTGAAAAAATATATATTACTTTCCCAAGATGAAATAAACTAACATCTGAGGGGTGTTGTGCTTAGGTGTTACAAAACTATCAGGGATTCTTCTGGAAGAGAGAGCCTTTACTTAGTACTGATGACCTTCACCAGCTAAGGGTGGCCTGTGAGCATAATTGGTGGTTGATCTACCCAGCTTGTATATATGGGAATTGTAGCACTTCTTTCTTACTGTTTTTCCATGTGTATCCTGGCTGCAGCAGTGCTCAGAAATGTTCCTTCTGAAGCCTGGTCTCTTATTCTTTACCCTATTTTTGGTTTGTTTTGCTTTAGTCTCTAGTTCATGTGCTCTTTCTCCTTGTCTTAAGTTGTCCTTTTGCATAAGCCCCCTTCTTTTGGTCCTTTCTCTATGTTGTTTTTTCTCTGCTTCCTTGAGTGTGTACATATGTTACCAACCATTAAGCCTTTATTTCTTCCTGAAAATTGCTGTGTAGCTTGTAAAGTCTTACTGGGTGATACAGCTTAGTGCTGAATTCAGTCACACAAGAAACTAAAATTTAATTCTTTCAGTCATTAGCTGAATAGTTAGATGGGAGCCCAACAGTTACCAAGGGAGAAGACTTTGCAATAACTCTTGCAGCCACTTCAGAAGTGACACTGATGGCTCTAAAAGATTTGGTGATGCTGATCTATCAACATTATATTTTGGTAGAAGASGGAGCAAGCCATAAAAGTGACAAACACATTACAGTGAAGAAGTTTGCTGAAGAATAGGGGTAAATGGAGGAAAGAATATAGAAAACAGAGCACTCAAACTTTGTTGCCTGAAATATTGAAAACAAAAAGAGTACACCTGTAGTTTGCCTAAGTGATGCTATTAATATAGAAACTTTTTCAAGTATCTGGAGACAACAGATTAACTTTCAGCATATATGGATATAAAAAGTATACCTAATAGGAAGGGAAGATATGTATGATGAAGAGAGGCTGAGAATTTTTTTTTATTTCTTCTTCATGAAAGCAACATATGTCATCCTTCATTCAAGGTACACCCTGAACCTCTCATTACTGGTCCTGACTGTAAWTTGTAGGTGTCTGTTAACTCACTGTGCAATGCTCAGTGGTTTAGATATCACTTCAGTCAAAGTCTGCTTATAAGTATTCATACTTCTGTCTTGTGCTTGGGGATCTCTTCTCCCTTCAAGCTTTCCTCTCTATTACCCATGGACAGTCAACAGACTGTTGAAYGCATAGGAGCATCATTATATAATAAAGAATCATCAACTGGTCACTAATTGACATTATGGGATGCTCTCAGCCTGTGACATGCAGAAAATGAAAAGTCACCCCGGTGTTGCTCTGCTGCCTGGAGGTTCACCTTCAAAGGCTGCTTCCTTGCTCAGCAGTAGCCACCCATCCGGAGCTGACCCTATGCACTCCTTCCTCCTGGCAGTGTCAGTGGCACATGGGGTGCCTCCTGGCTAAAACATCTCCAAATTGCCTTTTTTCCTTTTGTCATTTGCTCCAACATTTCCTTCATTACTGTTGTCTTGTCCTGGTGGTGACAACTTTGTCTCCGATGAAGACATCTCCTCAGGTCCTGATCAGGGTCCCCTGCAGGGCTCCCAAGCATGTCACACAGACAGTTTTAACTTTTGAGTGTGAGATATGACCAGCAAAGATCATAAGCATTCAGGACACCAAGCTCATGCCTGCATTTAAGCCTGATTTTCATCTCTACATACAAAACTGAACCTACACTTATTCTGGAGAAGTGAAATTTTTCACTTTTCCTCTTCATACTTCTCTCAGTTCTTAAACCTGCTATTTTTTTGTGTTCCAACTGTAGCAGTTCAGCCAAAATTTAGTCCTCACTAAAAATCAACTGAGATCTCCCTTTGCCTTCAGAACATCTCTTCTGTGACTTGTGTGGAGCAACCCCCTTCCTGCCTTCCAGAGCAGAAATACTAATTTTGCAAACATCAGTTCGGTTTTTGTTTCCATTCAGAAAAGTTCCATACAGGCTTATTAATTTACACAATTTAATTTGAGCCCTAACAACAGTGGTGATGGTAAAATAATAATGTTAACAACTGCCAAAAGTAGTTGAGGTTTTATATAAATTAGATAAGAACAAACCCTGAGATTCCACATAGAAATTAATTACTTAAAAAAACTGCAAAGACAAAAAGAAAAGAATGAGGGGACGAGAACATTTCCTGCATAGGAAAAAAAAAAATAGAGAAAGAAATACCATTTAATTTATCATCATGGTCTTTTGTGTCTTTCAGCATTCAGCAGAAGTTATTTTCCAGAAACAGACTACAAATGAAGAGACTGGAATATGACTTTGTGATAAACAAAAACATCAGACAGTAAATAGGGAAATGAGAAATAGAATTACAGGTGCAAAGTAATTATTATTGTGCCACAGCATTTCAACTGCTAACCATTTTATTCCTGCATATTCTATCAAAGGGAACAACATTTGGCTTGCAGAGCCACTGATGTTTTCAAGGTCTTTGCATTCATTAGAATTTCATACTGTGAGATTTTGCTTTGCTTTGTTTTTTTAACCTCTTTTATTCCATTCAACACATTATGGGGGAAATATTTGTATTGAAACACTGCCTAGGAAAATAAACCACACCAGAATATGATACATTTTATTGATTGGTTCTATTTTTTTTTTTTTAAATTAATTACTTTCAGTCTCCAGAACGTCTTATAATTTTTTTATATGTGAAGTTTGTGTGGAAATCTCAAATTCTGAAAGGCTTACAAGGTTTTTGCTATAGAAAAGCCCTAGAAAATACCATTTGATATATAAATAGTGACTATTTCTCCATCTCAGACTGAAACTAGGGTTAAAAATACAGGAAATTTCCATCAGGAGAAACTACAAGGATCCACTTTGAATAAAGCATAGAACTGTAGTCATACCATGGTCACAGGTCATGCCTGAGACTTTATTAGGTACCTTAATGTGAGGATTAGCTATAAGGAAATACAGCATAAACTTGATCTCTAACATCACAGGAAAGGCTTAATTTAAAGGACAATTCACACCATTATGAGATAAGCATCTCCAGAGACTCATCTCTCTGACCTATTTCTCTCCATTGACAAAAAAGAGCCCAGGGTGACCAGCTCAGATTTAGATGTCTAACCTTTAGATATCTCAAGTGAGATAAGACAAATCCCATCCGTCGGATTCCTGTGCTGTGGGTGATGATGCATCAGCTGCCCCAAAGGGAGCAAAGCAGAAAGGGGACGTGCTGAGTGGAGGACCACCTTGAGAGAGTCGGCAGGGAAGGTGGATGGATGGCAGGGTCCGCAGCTCCGACTATCTGCCTTGCTCCTGGGCTGGGGCCCCTAACGTGAGGATGGGGACAAAGTGCTCCTGCCCTTGCAGGGCAAGACCGTGCTGGGGTTTGGTGCAGCTCAGCGATGCTAGTGGTGCAATTTGTTCAATAGTTAGGTAGGTCAAAATCAATACATTTATAAGGACCTATTTTATATTCTATAGCAATGAAATTCTGGAACATAAAAGACAATCTCTTGCCTTAAACTTCTTGTTATCACTCTGCTTAACATCAGACCAGCAAGGGAGTGAAAAAACAAAGATAAGAATCACCAACGCTTTGGCAGAAACATAAATTTTAAAGAGGTGCATGAGATAACACAACATTAGGCTCACTGACTCTTCCTGTCCTGTGTTTCGTGGGTTTTAATCAAGTAGGAGGATTTAACCAAATGTTCACATACCCTAAGGAAAGTTACAGAAGCCTGTGTTTCCCTTCTCTACAGGGTAGTTATGCCATGGAAAATAATTTCCAAGTATATTCATCAGGATTGGGAATTTTGGGGAGAGCAAATCTGGCCAACTGAGACCTGCAAACCTGTCTGATTTTACTGYAGGTTAAAATTTAAATGTAGCACTCTGACTACATTTCCAAAAATATGTGAATGCCAATGCCAATTCTTTATGGCAAGCACTGTGCCAACTGTTTGTGGCCATCTTTGTGTGKGGGAATGTCAGAAGCAGAGGACGGGGAGTGGGGGAGGGGATGGCACTGACAGGATCTCTGTTCCATTGCTGGGCAATTTTTTGGTTGCTTTGTGGTTTTTTTTACCCCAAACAAAGCTTTTTGCTCCGTGGTGTGTTTTGATGGCATTTGTATTCTTTGTTCTGGATGGGCTGGAAGTGTCACACTGAAAGATTGACCAGTGTGTTGTGACAGATATGTAATCTACCGAGCAAGAGCACATTTTGCTTTCATGATGTGAACATGATGCTCCTTAACTCCCTGGGGAGCACACGTAACACACTCATGTCCTCAGCTTCACAGAGCTGTGGAGGACACATTCCAGACAGGAAAAATTCTGAGGATTGTTAGTTTTACTTTTCTAGTGGGGCAACTGATTATTCAACATGTATATCCTTTACTTATGAAGACATATAGAAGCGTAAAGTATTGTTTGTCTTCAGGAGAATTTAGTCCTCCAGGTAAAGTGGAGCTTGGACTTTTAGCTGGTGTTGTCCTTGCTAGAAAATAACATTATCAGCTAAAGCACAAGAATGGTATTGATACCAATAAAACTTAGATTTCTCTTTTCCCTGAATCTGTCTATAAAGTACCTGTCACTGTAGAATCTGAGCATCCCTCTGGACCTTCATCTTCACTTGCCCTTCCCAAAGGGCTTGTTTAATCCCCTGTTCAAATAAAGGAGTGTGGGGATGTTGTCATGTAGGTTTCAGTAATGTCTTTGTCAGACTCCCATTTAAGACATCAGTCACCCTCTATGCGTAGACTTTTCTCTGCTAAACTTTCTAGGACCCTGACCTTTCTTTTGCTTCGGTTCATGTCATCACTTTAAGCACTATAAACTGTTTTGCAGTTTTGTATGCACTAGCATGCCCCGTCAGCTCTTCTTAAATTTCCTGTTAAAAAAACCCAACCAAACAAGCACGTATACAGAGATTATCTGGTAAACTGATACAGCCTCTTCATGCAAACTAAGAATTGCTTTCAATATTCACCAAATCTAGCTCTTACTGGACTATTACTGGAAAGGAATTATTTCGTTTTGTGTGTTTTCATGGACTGCAGCTCTGAAGTTCTGGGCTGCAAAGTAAGTCATGCATGGAAATATTGAGCTGAGTCTTAAAACCTTTTGTTCTTCCGTTCTTGCTTAGAAAAATGATGGAAGTATATGGCATCTCCAAAGAAACCAAATTTCCACATCTATTTAAACATATTGTTGTTAATAGTTACTCTTTGAAAATCTATTAGATTTGTTCAAGGGAGCCTTAAGCCGATCATTGCTAATGATCAGGATGCTAGCAGACGGGATCAATTACCCCAGTTCTTCCCTTGAGTTCGTATGCTTCCCCTGCTCTTGKTGTCTGCTGATGAGATAATATTGTAAGATATGAGTTTGGATACTATAAATCAATTCTTACGCAGTTAATTCCTTTTTTCAAGGCTGGTTTCTGTAAATCTTAGTTCTCTGTCCCCTTCCTCAGCTTCAAAGGTAATTTTGACCAAATAACACTGGTAGAACAAGGCTCTAATTTTGTATATTCCCAAGATATATACTTCAGTCAGTCTGAAGGAAAGCTTAAAAATGGTATGTGTTAACCCAGTTGGACTTTCAATGTTGACTCAGTGTCTTTTATTTTGCATTCAGACTGATGCTATTGGGTGTTCTTTTCTTTTTATTTTTTTTTTTTTTTTAACACAGGACTTTTCTTGCTGATTAATGGCATTCTAGAAGGAGTGTCTTCTGCGATGACAGTACAGAGAAACTGGGAAGAAGTATTGGTTTCCTATTAAATTAATGCGAGTTTCCTATTTCTATGTGATTTTGCATCAAATACATTGTATCTTTTGTATGTTCACTGGCACATGAGCATCTACTTTGGGTCAATTTGTGCTTTTCCCAGCAGTCAAAATAGCAGTCAAAAAATGTTGAACACTGAAACTGTAAGCAAAGTGAAAGTTAAACATGGAGTTTTAGTCTCCTGTTTGGGTTTTGGTGCCATTCAAAACCATATTCCCAAGAGAAATATGTTCAGACAACTGTGAATCAAAGCTGAAGAAAAGGTTTGCCTAAAGCTTTGTGTTATTGAAGTTAGGGCAGCAACTGAAACAGTGTTAAATAGGTCTGTTAAGATGAAAAAAAGCAGAAATTACTGAGACATTACACGTAAAAGAATGGAGTCCTTGACTCCCACTACATGTTGTAAAGCCTCTAAAATCAGACTGAGATCRTGTACTGTTTGCTTTATGTCTGTCTTTCTACCAGCAAATGTTTGCATTTTCAAGACTGTTTCAATCCTATCATTTAAACTACAGCTCTTAATCCTTTTTTTTCCAGTATACTTGACAGGAAGACAGTGATTTGTCTTTGTTACCTGACTATATGATGAAGTGGCAGTGGTTAATATAAAAGCCCTCAGTGCTTAGACCAAATTCCTGGGAACTTAGTGAGAACCAGACCTTAGTGCGAGAAGAGGATTTGACTGCTTTGCACCTATTTCAGAATAATGCAATTAATCCCACCTTTTTTTTCCCCACACACACTTTTTATGCTGATATCTTAGTTTGGTTGTTTATCAGCATCTAAAACCTTTACATTCCGTAAGTTTTGCATTCTCATTGCTTTGGATGTAACAGAAGTGGCTTCTTAGTCCTATCCTCAAAGTCGACTTCTCAAAAAACTGTGGTGATAAACTCAGTGTATTRTCTTGAATTGGTCACATAATCGCTTATGTATTTACCTTCTAAGTGACAGTAAAGCACACCAGACACTAATATGGAAAAGATAAAGATGCTGTAGTTTATGGAGAAAGTATATTAAATCCAGCATCTAAACCAATGCATTGTCATGAAGTAAAACATGTGACATTTAATGAGTATCATAGTATACATAGTGTCTCACATCCTTTAGTATCTTGAGATAAATTATTTTTGTAGCATAAGGCATTTCCAACAATATTAATGCTGTAAATTTTACAAACTTTATAATTATTTACCAGAAGTATTAATTATCTTTCCTTTTGCTTGGAGGAGAGATTAGAAGGATTAGAAAAGTGAAAACTGGAAAAATCTTAATCCATAAATAATATTGCCAATGGAAAAGTTGGCAGTTGAGCAAACATGAACACCTAGACAGCATAAACGTCATGACACTGTCAATACCCTGTCAGACTTGTGTGGTCCTTGTAAATCAAATGCAAAGTCGTTATGAATTATAATCATAATTGTGGGGAAGGACAAAAAGCATGAATCTACCTACTGTTACCACAGTGCACCCTGATGATCTGCAAAGGTGGAGGTTTTATACTAATTAAAAAAAGGAAAGGCACTCTTATTACCAAGGCAGATAAATGTGTATGTTTGTCAGATACACCTCTTCCACTCCTCATCTGA
Organism: Oceanodroma leucorhoa; assembly: GCA_030449065.1. NCBI lineage: Eukaryota > Metazoa > Chordata > Aves > Procellariiformes > Oceanodroma > Oceanodroma leucorhoa. Next base: position 3,615,278 of record JASVER010000035.1, read on the forward strand.
ACTAATGATGTTGTCTGGAAGCAGAGTTCATTGTATGCAACAGTAATTTGAGACTAATCCTTATTTTCCTCAGAGATATTCATCATTTGCTCTTGAGTTGGAACCAAGCATTGTGCTCTGACCTTGATTCAAGGTGTCAAAGCTATAATCAGCTTCAAAGATGACTAACAACTAGATAAGCACTCAGCTTTGAGGGAGACTTCTCTCTTAMGGAGTCCAAGTTTTGGCAGGAATATTCCAGCTGGTCAATATGCAATTTCATTTGTGGAGAACAGCAAAGTAAAAGAAAAGGAAGAAACAAAATAGTGACCTACAACAGATTTCAAGTCTTCTTAAATATATGATTGTCATCTTAGTTAAATTGCTGTTAAAATAGATCATCACAACCAAATAACATGAATAATTAATGACAGAACCTGAATTTCAAACTGAATCAGAATTATATGGAACCATCTATGTTGCATCTACACACACATATATGAATGTAAATATATATGTGTATATATGTGTACATATAACCCTTTCAACTTGAACTAACGAATTTCGTTAGTGTGGCAGTGGTGCTCTTTAGTTCTGTTTTGTTTCATGTTTCTACCAGCCTCTGTGCCTATTTCCTACCATGAAGACTAGAAATTTTATGGTAGGTCTATCAACAAGGTTAAAAGAAGTCACCTACTCCATCTCTTTGCAATCAGGACAGTCTGAGAAATGCACTTCACGTGCCTAATTGCTTAAATTGAAGCTCACGTTAAGTATTTTCCGAACCAATAAACAAAAACTAGATTCCGTATGTCAGTATCCATGATCTGCTACTCCAACAGATGAGGCAGAGAAACTTCTTTCATTTTTTTATCACAAGAATTTGTGTCCCATTCSACTTTTGGCATGGCATGATCAACCACATAATCTAGTCTGGTGGCTCTCACTTCGGTTAACTTTTTCATCTACCCTTGGGATTGTTTAAGTTGTGTTCATTGTGTTTGGTTCCTTTCACCACAGGAATCAGGAAAGAGAAAYCACTCCCTGGAGGTGCCTGTTTCTCTCCTCGGCTGTAGAAGGAGCTGAGGCTGCCTGAGAAGTAGACATCTCATTTTGGACACGGGTGTCAGGACCAATGAATCGCAACTGTTGCTTCTGGTGTTGGCCTAAGTCAGTCTAGGGAAGTGTCTTTTTGAAATGTTAATTGTTATTTGGGTAGAGGGCAATAAACAATTCATTGATCTGAAACAATTAATTACGCAGGAGGATGCAAAAAGACCAAAAGATTGGCAAAAGGCCTGGAATCAGAAGCCAAATAGACAGACAAGGGGGATAGCTAATGACTAAGTGACAGCAGGTTTAAAGATAGCAGGTATGAAACTTAGGGACAAAAATATATTAATTGCACTGGAAAACAGGTAGGAGTTTAAGACAAAATTTGAACATGATCTAAGTGGGAGACTGTACACCAAGAAATACTATTCTAGCTTATTTTAAATATTTCCCTATTTCATTCACAAGGGCTGAATAAATAATACACATCAAACATCTCCAGCTTTTGTCTGAACAAATGACAAGAACAAAAAATAAAACAAAAGGAATTGGGTAGTTTAACATGAAAAATAAGTTCTTTTTCCAACCTGTACTGAATAATCTTTCAGCATCAAGTCTGGGGTGAAGAGAAATGCCAGACAGGGTTGGAGAATGAGATTTTTTTCATGTTTACCATCAAGTAGGTATTTTTGGAAATTTCTAACGATATTGAAAATGGAACACACTGTGCCTGGAAATTAAATGGTGTCTGTTACTGGTACCATATATATATGGATTGACATCCAAATTGTGTGTGAGTAAAATTAGGACAAGGCAGAGGTTAGCATTTATTCACTATTGGTAATGTCAGATATTTTACCACAAAGCAATTCATGCAGTATTTATTTTTTTTTCTTTGTATGGAGGTGAATTCATTGTTATTTTTTGTTACAGTCTGATTTTTTCAGTTTAAATTTCTCCTTTTTTCTTCATGATCTACAATGACTTGGAGGGATATTAAAAACGTATTTTTCAAAACCTCCTGATGCATCAGTAAAATTACACCCACAGATAATGTCCTTTGCTGGATCCCAGCTAGGCTATTTTAAAAGGTAGGATGCTGGCATTTGGGGATTTACTCTAAATACCCATGGCCACCTACGTGACTTGTCTGGACACAACCTGGAGATTCAAGTTGTATCTTTGTTCCTTAATCTTGCCTATGAGAGTTTGAATCTCCTGTCTTTCCTTCTATAAGTTTATCACATGTAGAGTTAAATCTGACCATGTGCCTCTCTTCCTTTCCACATAAYGCTGTGAGCAACGATATCTGGTTTCCAATGTATCTCTATCTCAGGCAACCTGATAGTTATTGTTACTAGGATTGCCTGTCACAAAAGCCAAACGTTTAAAGTAAGATTTATCCCAACAAGCTTTATGCACATAAAAGTCTGGTGTGTAGTCTAATTTCTAATTGGCAAAGAGATGGAAGTACCTCCAAAAGCGATTTATCCCACCTTGCACGCCTGTCTCAGGATGGGTTGAGTCACCCTCGGGAAGTGCCTATTCCTTTCAATTTCCTTTAACTACATTGCTGTGGTTGAATATTATCATGACAGAGCTTACTGGGAGGAAAAGTCTTCTACAGGAAAATTACCTGCCAGCTGGCAATTGCACTGGGATATTACAGATTGTCATAYAGGAAAATGGAGCATTTTAGGGCAGTGCAATACCTTGCAGGCTCCAAGGGTTAACCCCGTAGCCTGTATTGATGTTTGTAAGCAAAGAAGTCTGTGCTGACTTTTGGGCTGAGCAAGACTTGAAAGATGAAACCTATTAAAGAACCTAAAACTTTTCTGCTGTCAATGAAACCAGGAAGTCTATTCTCAGAAGACCAGCTTCCAGACGTCTGTTTTGGGACTTTTCTGTGATTTTTTTACTATATTTCTATTTTTTTAATAGAATAAAGGGTATCCAGATTACCTTTTAGCTTTATTTCTGTGGAGAATGTAGGTAGGCTCATTAAAGTGTCTAAAAGTGGGCATGTGGAAATTAAGATAAATGTTTACATCATAATTACCTAACACTATAGCTGTTGAGAAAGATAGAACTGCAAAAATGCAGATGCAGATATAAGGGCTAACGTCCAAAGTTAATTTCTGAAAATATTAAATAGATAATGCAGACTTCATCATTTCAGAAGGGATAAAATGATCATTGAATGTGCAGAGAGAGTCTGAAATTATAAGACAATACTAAAATTCTATGTTAGTTCACAGATAAGTAACAATGTGGGCTATTTCCAGGAAGGGAACTCAATGGTGTTATAGGAACTCTGAGATTTCTACCAGCAGTAAGCTGAGGAGCTTGTACAATGCAGAGTGTAGAAACCTGCAAAACTGCAGTATGAAAATCTGGTTACTAGATGATTGTCTGTGTAATGAGCAAAAGTGCAATCACTTCTCTTGAGCAACGTTATCACTAGTGTGATATGAAAGTGGGATAAGCAGCATTTACCTCTCTGAGGTCCAATAATGGACTTGTTCTGCATCCTTACCAATTTGCAGTTTGGGTAACTACAGACTGGCCTGAAGAAGTATTTCTAAACTTCCCACCACAAACTGCAAGTAGCTGTCTCTTAAATGTAGCTACACAAAGGATTAGGAGGATGGGGGATATGGTGTGTAAAAGAACAAACTGAAAATGAGGATTTTAAAAAAGCTGTAGTTTTAAAAAAAGCTCTTTATATTTACCAAGTGAAATCTCCTCGTATTGTTTCCTGCAGCAATCGTAGATTGGATGCTCACCCTTCCATCAGCCATGAGAGGGAGGATCTCCAGGCAGGGAGCAGCTTTCTGGCAGTGCGAAGCCTTGGTCTCTCACCGCACCTCTCTTCCTTCACCTCAACACCGCTAAAGTGGTTCTGTAGGCACAAGAGCTTAGAGAGAGCTCAATATATCTATAAATGTCCAGGGACAGAACTGATGTTACTAAAAATGTAGCTTCTAAGGGCATATTCAGTTATCTATGAATATAATTTTTTTAAATTACAAATTGGGGGTTTCGTATGCTGACATTTGGGGTCCACAGGGCAATTTAATAGCTGACAGAGATACCCTAGCCAAAAGATACAGCAAAACTAGTGACAGGGATAACATTAAYATTCCCAGTTTCTCCCATCCTCACAGACACAGAGATATATTGATGTGGGGCCAGGAAAAGAAATATGTTGCAGCCTATGGAAACAATCTACGACTACATATTTTGCACATGTTTTATAACATATGCCATACAGCATTTGCCACAGGTCCCTTGTACTGTAGACAGAGCACAAAGTAYAGGAAAAGGAAAACATATTAACTTTCAAGTAGTTATTTTCAAGTAACTGTCTGGTCTCAGCCCAAATCACAACAACCCCAGGCAACGCTCCAGGCTTGGGGAAGAGTGGCTGGAAAGCTGCCYGGCGGAAAAGGACCTGGGGGTGCTGGTCGACGGCCGGCTGAATATGAGCCGGCAGTGTGCCCAGGTGGCCAAGAAGGCCAACGGCATCCTGGCCTGTGTCAGGAATAGTGTGGCCAGCAGGAGTAGGGAGGTGATCGTGCCCCTGTACTCGGCACTGGTGAGGCCGCACCTCGAATCCTGTGTTCAGTTTTGGGCCCCTCACTACAAGAAGGACMTTGAGGTGCTGGAGCRTGTCCAGAGAAGGGCAACGAGGCTGGTGAAGGGTCTGGAGCACAGGTCTKMTGAGGAGCGGCTGAGGGARCTGGGGKTGTTTAGCCTGGAGAAGAGGAGGCTGAGGGGAGACCTTATCGCTCTCTACAACTACCTGAAAGGAGGCTGTAGAGAGACGGGTGTTGGTCTCTTCTCCCAAGTAACAAATGATAGGACAAGAGGAAATGGCTTCAAGTTGTGCTAGGGGAGGTTTAGATTGGATATGAAAAATTTCTTCACCGAAAGGGTAGTCAGGCATTGGAACAGGCTKCCCAGGGAAGTGGTGGAGTCACCATCCCTGGAGGTGTTCAAAAAAGATGTAGACATGGAACTTCAGGACATGGTTTAGTGGGCATGGTGGTGTTGGGTTGAAGGTTGGACTTGATGACCTTAGAGGTCTTTTCCAACCTTAATGACTCTGATTCTATGATCCTAAGTCTCAATCAGATAAAACACACCAAGTTCTCCATTGATCAAAGTCTCTCCAACAGGCAGTGTTATATTCAACATTGATCTTCCATTGATTTAGCGTTATTTAAACAAGGCTAAATTTAAGCTGGCATTTTCAGACAGATAATCAAGAACAGAACCAAGTTTACTGGGCCTTTTAATAAATTATGGTGAATTGAGGAACTCTGGTAATCTAAGTCAGCTATATTATTTTTAAAAATAGCCCAGAAATGGTGTCCAACTAGACACCTGTTAAGGTCTTCCAAACACACTTTGAACAATGCAGCTCTTTTTCAATGTTGAAATCTTTGTTTATGTTTTTATGAAGGCATTTTTTTTACCTTCAAGAAACCATGAGAGAAAAAAAGTCATGTAGTACAATATACATAGAAAAATTGTGGAGTTAGACATCTATTCTCCTTTACCTCCTCCATAAATATAAAGCATCAGATAATAGAAACCAATTCATGTGATGTACTGTAAGTCAGGTGCTATTAGAGTCAAAGGTGTTATCTGCCTTAGTAAATAGTTGCAATAATCTATAGCCTAATACACCGTAAACCATGGTAATAGATAAGAATAAAGCTAAGAATACCTCTCACAAATAGTCTCTACTGTTTATTTGAGTTTTCAGGGAGCAACATGGAAAGATTTTCCTACCCCATCACAACCCAAGGAGTGATTTACATTTCAACTTGTGCAAATTAAGCAAAATAAATAACTAAAAGAATAAAGAAGTAACAAGAAGAATAAATAAAGAAGTAACAGTCTGGAGAAGTCAGAGTCTCTCAGAACTGTTTCCCTAATAACTCATCCTTTATGATACTAATAAACCAAAAAATAAACGGGAATGGAATGACAAAGTTTGTTTTCTTTTCCACCCATTAAATCTGAGGGAAGAGGAACAATACATATAGACTCAGTTTCTAAGTCAGATATCCAGAGAGACCAATACCACGGCTGGCGAATATTGGAATCAGGACTTYATGTTTCAGTAGCCTTGTGGAAGCTTCTCCTGATGTTGTACTGGCACCCCAAGTATTTACCCTACATATCCAATATACTGACAAGTAAGCAAAGCACTAACAATGATCCACCTGGCAGAAGAGTAAAGCTGGTAGTGAAGCACACTCTAGCTAATTCTGATATTTACAGCCAAATCCTTCCACTGTCTGTAACCTAAACTGTTTCAATTTATTGATAGATGGAGATCTAGTTTACTAAGCATTTGTAATAGATCCTGCTTTGCACAAAACCCACAGCTGTACCAGATATGTAAAACAAGTCTTTAAACACCTAATGATGTGTCTGGTTGTGTCAGAGACAGCCTAGTAATACTAAAAAGTTTAGGACGCTCTGATCCAAAAAAAACAGCCTTCAAGAACAAATTGCACAGGACCAAACACAAAGGTTTCTTGTACATTTTATTTATATGTTGTTTTAATTATGCTTCTTTTTACCCACTTTCATTTTTTATGTCTTCTCTAGTCCATTCAGTAAGTTTCTCTATTTATATTTCAGTTCTTCAATGTGTAGATCTTGTAGTACGTACTTTTCTGAAATTTAGGCAATTTTCATCAGTGTTTCTCACTTGTAACAATTTGAAAATTAACATGTTGAGCAGTTCTAGTACATTGCTCAGCTGTGATCCATTTTTTATTAGTGCACTTTGATTGTCTTTAATATATTTCTAGATGCTTTGTACTCTCTTATTTTACTGGTAATTCTTATATCTTTCATATAGCTGAAGTTAGGCTCACAAGATATCTATTTCCTGCATACTTCACTCTTCTCTTTGAAGTGTGCCTCATAAGTGCTCAACTTAATGTTACTGAGGATACCTATGAGYGAAATAACGAGAGGTTAATATATTAAAGTATGATGGGACTTATTTAGGGGGTTACAGACATGGCTACAGAAAGGAAGGGCTACATTTGGATTGAACTCAGTGAAAAGAAGATGTCCCTGTCTGTGGCAGGGGGGGTTGGACTAGACGACCTTTAAAGGTCCCTTCCAACCCAAACTATTCTATGAAAAAAGTGGACAAAATTGCAAGCAGATGAAATTTTTCTTTTATTTGTAAGTCCAAGTGATAGAAAACAGCATTCTCACTACAACTCTGTTCCATGATACTTCACAGAATTATTAAGGCTCAGGGATGCAGAACACCTGTGAACATAGTATCCTTCATCCTACCTTTACCCAAGATAGAAAGCAGATTCTGCTTATGTTTTGACATATTCACATCACTTTGTGTAACGATTGTAAAAACATCACTTTTAATTACCCATTTAAGTATGCCTGCCTTTTTCCCTCAAGTAGGGACWAGTGGCTGTGACAAGAAAAGCCAAAATACTATAGAAAATGCCAGTTAAGGCACATTCTGTAGGAACAGGGAAAATCCCATCATTATTTTTACTTTGCTTTCCAACTCAAGTTTCCAAATCAAAAAAAAAATCAGTCAATTCATCTGAAAATCCACATTGCTGCAGAGATACGTGAGGGGACCTAGAGGATTCCTCCTTGCTAATTGGCCAGCGATGTTGTTGACCACTCATCTATGTTTGTTGATAGCGGCCTTAACCGCTTTTGATGTACAGTCTCATGAAACCACATTTCGACTAGTGAGTGACTGGTGAGTATTGCATTAGGACTTCTTAACAAGTGTGACTGTGTTTAATTATCTATGAGACTTTCTTCTGAAGCTGAGCCAGTAAGTGAATACTTTCAGTGTCATGATACAATCAGCCAGGACAGCTAACCCAACTGGCCAATGGGGTATTCCCTACCATATGAYRTCATGCTCAGCATATAAAGCTGAGGGAAGAAGAAGGAAGAGGGGGACATTTGGAGTGATGGCGYTTGTCTTCCCAAGTAACGGTTATGCGTGATGGAGCCCKGCTGTCCTGGGGATGGCTSAACACCTGCCTGCTGATGGGGAGTGAATGAATTCCTTGTTTTGCTTTGCTTGTGTGTGCGGCTTTTGCTTCACCTATTAAACTGTCTTTATCTCAACCCACGAGTTTTCTCACTTTTACTCTTCTGATTCTCTCCCCCATCCTACTGTGGGGCASTGAAYGAGYGGCTGTGTGGGATTTAGTTGCTGGCTGGGGTGAATCCACGACAGTGATTTATATACSACTGTTTCAAAGGTTTTAAACTGATAGCTGTTTGTTTTCAGTTACATTTGGTTTTGATAATGGTTGTTTAAACTTTGTTGCTGTTAAGCAACAACAAAAGTGGTGTCTTAGTGCTACAAAAGCACGCCATACCTGTGTGAAGTGCTATGAAGCATGGTTTGAACAGCATGCTCTGGAGACACCCAGCTCTGAGCAGAGCCACACTTCACCAATCAGCCTGGAGCCATTTAAAACATCCATTGTGGGATGCACTACCAATAACTCAAGATATTTAACCAAAAATGACAAAAAATATTGTTTAATCTTCACAAAAGAGAGTGAGAATTATGTGCTATACAATTTTTCTATGATCCGGTACTTCCCAAAAAGCTGAAACCTTGCCACCTTCCTTCCCTCTCCAGCTTTTGCTATTTCTCTTCTCTTCCTTTTGGAATGGGGGGTGTTTCTTTCTTTCTTTCTTTCTTTTTGTTTCATTTTGCTTTTAAACCTGAAGCCCTCCAACCCACTCCGAGTGCACAGACAGCACAGACTTCTGCATGCCCACAGGTAAACTGCAGAACAAATCAGGCCTGAACTTTCAGGTGATGCTGTACATGACTGTCTATCCTTTTGCCAGCCCTTATAAATGCTTAACAAAGGGCCTTATRAGGACTAAATAAGCAGTTGAAATATTCATACACTTCATGGCTATATTATTCTCTT